>LZPO01044708.1:15378-37248 GCA_001675575.1 Neotoma lepida
GAAAATATGGTACAAATACACAATGGAGTATTACTCATGTGTTTGAAAAGTGACATCATGAAAGTTGCAGTCAAATGGATGAAACTAGAAAAAAAATCCAATAAAAAATAATTTGACACAAAAAGACAAATAGGATATATACTTACTTATAAGTGGATATTAGCTGTTAAGTAAAGGATAATCATGNTACAATCCAGAGACTGAGAGAGGCTAGGTAACAAGGAGGGCTAGTGGGGAAACNTGAATCTCCTTGGGAAGAAGACACAGATAGGTATCACAGGTGGACTGAGGATTGGTGGGAATAGGAATAGTAGGGATAAAGTGAAGGAGGACAGAGCAAGAGAGTACTGGGAGACACAACTGGAATTGGGGTGTACTTTAGGGGCAAAGGAGACACCTCTTGCAACAGAAACTCCCAGGAATCTATGAGGGTTACCCTAGCTAAGACTTGTAGTAATGGGGGATACAGAGCCTGAACCAACAGTCTTCTGTAACCAAGCAAGTCCTTCAGTGTAGGGAATGGGACACCAAACCAGTCACAAAACNTTTTACCTACATACCCTACCTGCAAGATGTACTGGGGTAAAGGTGGGACAGGAATTCTGGGAGTAGCCAACAAATGACTGTTCCAGCTTGAAATCCATGCCATGAGATGAAGCCCACCTCTGACACTGCCTAGGTGGCCAGGAACCGGAGGCTGTATAGTACAGAGACCTAGAATAGAACCAAACATGACTGGGAAAAAAGTCAGTGAGATTAATCNTAATGTTACTCTGATATACTCATAGACAGGAGCCTAGCATAATCCCCTTCAGAGAGGCTTCATCCAGAAACTGATGGGAGCAGATACAGAGACCCACAGCTTAATAGTAGGTGGAGCTCCAGGACTCTGTGGAAGAGGGGAAGGAAAGATTGCAGGAGTCAGAGGGATCAAGGCCACCACAAGAAAACCCACAAAATCAACAAATCTGGGTTCACAGGGCTCGCAGAGACTAAACCAAAAACCTGGTAGCCTGCATGGGTCTGACCTAAGCACTCTGCATATATGTTATGGTTGTGTAACTTGGTCTTCTTNTGGGAATCCTAACAGTGGAAGCGGGGACTATCTCTGACTCTTTTGTCTTCTTTGGGAACTCTTTAACTCCTACTGGTTGGCCTTGTCCAGCTGTAATATGACTGAAGGTGCCTAGAGTTATTGCAACTTCNTATGCCCCTTTGGGTGATATCCCTTGGAAGCCTGCCTTTTTCTAAAAGGAAATGGAGGAGTGGATCTGGGGAAGAGGGGAGGCTGCAGGAGGGACAGGGGAGGGGAAGAGAGGAGGAAGAGGAAACTGTAGTCATTATGTAATATATGAGAGAAGAATAAATAAAAACAGGAAAAGAAAATGACCTACAGGCTTGCCTGCTTCCAGGCTGATTTTATGTAGACATTTTCTCAACCAAGGATTCCTCTTCTCAGTTGACTCTAGCATATGTCAAGTTGACATAGAACTAGCCTGCAAAATTGTGGTTCATTTGTCTGTGCTTCAACTACAAGAGAAACNAAACTTGGTTATAAGTTGAAGTCTGCCCTCAGATTCCTGTTATTTTCTCTTTTATTANCTTTTTTCATCCTGTAGCCNTGCATAGTGGTATATTTATTACCTATAGTCGACAACAGAAGCATCCTTTGACTATATGCATGTATAACTTGAAGACTGAATGGAGCAGAGAGACCATTTGCTCTGATTGTAACGACCAGAACTCTGAGTGACCTAGGAGTCAGAGACATGTGGATGTGNATTAACTGATACTCATGAACAATTTAATTATTAAGCCTATTTTTTAATGAAAAGCATCATTGCAAGGCTATAAATTATATGGTTTATACAAATTTATTTGCTTTCATTTTCTTCTTTAAAAATATTTTGAATTAACTAGCATCTTGAAAAAGATATAACTATGTATATATTCTCAAAGTAAGGAAGAAAATACAGTTGGAATGGAAAAATCAGTTTGTTGAATCTATACTTTTTGTGTTATAAAGTATTTTCACTTTGAGAGTTGCCGGGATTCATGGCCTCTATTCATCTCTTAGTGTGGAAATATTTGGACATGCCAACTGATGTACCCCTCTGTCCCATGACTGTAGAGCAATTTCTTAAGGTTCCTTTTGAAAATACTCCTAGATGTAGNAAATATGTTGAAAATAACAGAACCAAGGACATTGTACTTTTACAAAGACATTTTACAAATAAAATTTTAGATAAAATTAAGTTTTGTTGAATTAAAGAACAATGTGTTGCCACAGTCCTATGCAATGCCAGCATGATTCTGAGAATGGTACATAACTCCTCAAGACTGCAGTAGAATCTTCAAATATTACTTTGTAGGAAGAAGTGGAATAATTTCACATAATTCTAAAAATAAGCACATTTGCTTCTGTTTGTGTGGGTCGGCTTAGCAGAGCCTTCAGTGAAAACATAGGTTAACTGGGATCCATCATTATAAGTCCCAGATGAAAGAAAACCCATATGTTAATTCACATAGGCTCTGAGAAAGGTTACATGATACTATAATTAATGACCTTAAATAAAAAAAGAAAAAAAACAGGCAGCGTGTCAGTTAGTGAAGTAGGTTCAAGTCCAGTGTTGTGACAGAAGCAATAAGCCATCAAGATAGTAATGGCTTAAAGACTATTTTTTTAAGTTAGAGCTATGACTTCTTTCTTGTTAAAAGCCAAGGAGAAATACTAAGAGAAAGCTTTTATTTTTACCCAAAATCACTGGGATAAAACAGAGAAATAAGTGGGTATATAATGAATCACAATCACAGTTTCTCGAGCCTCTAAGGGTTAAACTAAGAAAATCAGAGGATACATCTCAGTTTCAGCTTCACAGATTGTTCCATGGTCACAGAAAGGCCACACNTAAATATATAACAATCATGAGAAGGAATTATGTATAATAAAAGACAAAAAAATGAATGTATACAGCTATGGATAATGTGCTGACCATAGCAGACATATTCATGTGGCTCTGTGCAATCAAAAGTCACATTCCATGCATCTGGAAAGTCCCCACTATATAAGGGATATGGAAAGTTGTAAAATAATAATGAAAGTAAGATTGACTCTCTATTCAATAATCAAAGTATACCAAATTATAATAGGGCCATAGAATAATGACCCAATATGCAGGCAGTCATATAAATTTGGTAATCAAAGGTAATATGAGACCCCTTCTTGTAAAGAAAAGTATGTTTACAAAAATATTGAGCTGGCTGGTTTTTATATCATCTTGACATAGGCTAGTGCCATTGGAAAGGAGGGAACCTCAGTTGNGAAAATGCCCCCATATCATATAATATCTGGCTGCAAGCAAGCCTGTTAGGCATTTTCTTAATTATTTGGAGGCCTCAGGCCATTGTGGGTGGTGCTACTCATGGGCTAGAGATCTTGGTTCCATAAAAAAAGCAAACAGAGTAAGCCGTGAAGAACAAGCTATGAAGTAGCACTCTGCCATGTCTTCTGCATCAGCTCCTGCCTCCAGGTTCCTACATTGTTTCAACTCCTGTCTTGACTTCCTTTCTTTTCATCATGGTATTTCATCATGTCAATAGTAACCCCAACTAAGATAGATATCTATACAATTATTAAAGTTTGGAAGTTACCTATTCCCAGTGCACAACTATGGGTCTGAATGGTCAAGGATTGTTAACTACAACTGTGGCCTGACTTCCCATATTAGTCATAATCCCTCATTTCACAACTGCCTGGAAATCTGAGGAAAACACACTCTACTAGTGTATAGTGCTGTTTAATCCTTATTTACTCCAAATCCTATTGGCTAACAGTTAAAAATCAATGTCTTACATAGTTTTAAGATTAAGTTGGGAATCTCAGAATGGCTTAGTTTAGTGGTTTTGGCACAGGAACTCTAATGAGAATGTAGGAATGTGCTGTAGCCGCCTTGAGACATAAAAGGGTAGGAGTCTGGAGATCCAGGCATATATACATAGTTGGTGTGGTGTCAGTTCCTGNTTGGCAGCTGGCTGCAATCCTCAGTTCCTTATCACATGGAACTCTTCCTAGTGCTAATTAGACAAAGCAGCTGGCTTTACCCAGGAGAAGTTAATTTAAGAAAAACCCCAGTACCTTAGAAATAAAATGATCAACTGTGATCTGTGAGTCACGTGCAATAAACTTCATGCAACATCACGAAGGGGTTTCANAGGTTATGAACATCAGATGGGGAGGATCAGCAGGAATCAGCAGCCTATCTTGTAGGCTGGATTCTACAAGTGGCTTTCAGCACAGTCTAACTATTATAATTAGTTATCAATATGCTATTAACTGATTCAACTGCCTTTACATAAAATGAGATGATTTGATTAAATAAATTCTCAGATCTCTTCCAGTTTGTACACAGTAGGATTAGATGGTCATATTATCATAATCTCAATAAATAGCAGTTATGTGGATATTAGGAGGGAATCCAAGATTCAATCAAACTCATTGCAAAGTTAATCTATNGATGCTCCCAATTTTAACTCTGGGGATACTTAATTAATTTTACCTTGCTACNAATTATAATGGTTACTGATGAAAATACTGCTAGCCCCAAATATATTGTTTTCACTAAATAGTATTATGTATCTGNAAAATATTAATAAATTAACCATCCTAAAATTATGTTTTAGGATTTTGGTATTAAAAACTAGCATGCTTGAAGAACTCTCTAGCTTTTAACCAACATTGTACATAGGCCAGCACAGTTTTCTGAAATCCATTTTAGACCATCTTTGGGTATGTTGTCATTGG
This sequence comes from Neotoma lepida, assembly GCA_001675575.1. Taxonomy (NCBI): domain Eukaryota; kingdom Metazoa; phylum Chordata; class Mammalia; order Rodentia; family Cricetidae; genus Neotoma; species Neotoma lepida. The sequence continues at coordinate 20,180 of LZPO01044708.1, forward strand.
GAAGCAGTAGTTCATGAACGATTGCCTCAAGGACTTTTAGGAGGATTGCAAATTATCGAAGTGGAAAATCTTTATAGGAGATCAGAATATATCCTAATACCAACCCTGAGGTCTTGTGTTGAATAGTCAAGCATGGCTGCATAAAATAGATTGAATAAAACCAGCAGCATTAGAGATCCCTGCTTCCCAGGANTGGTGATGGATGACTCCAGCCAGATGCCATCAACACCAACTTAACCAGTCATTTCATCATGAAAGTTTCAAGCTTTGGTAAACTTTCCCAGAAAACCCACTTTATTGTTGTCAGAGCATAGATCTCTGCTGTCAACAGAAGTCACCATAGATTAATAACCGAATGACCAACAGCTGAAGGATGGGACTTTATAGTTCACTGGGAGACTAAGTGACTTCACTTGACTTAAGTGACACGTATCTAAATCTCAAGTGAGATTTNTTTCCTCGTTTATGCAAATCAATTAAAAATCAGCCATTGCATACTTATGATTCAGTATGATTCAACTGAAATATGCAACTATTTTACTACATAANAGCAGGTCATTTAAAATCTAACCAATACAGGGAAATATAATCTGAAAGACTGTAAAAATCAAATAATAATTATTAGAAGCAGTTTTCACAGTTCTAATAGTTTTTCCCATAGTTCATAATTAAAAATCTGACCAGAAAGTAAAATATCTTTTTGCTTGATATTTCTATGCCTTGTCCTGTACCATTTCCCTATTTCTTCTTCTCTTTTTCCTCTCATATCTTTTCTCCCCATCTATAGATTCCTCTGACTTTTCACTATAGTTTGGCCAATATGGAGCAAGTACAGGAAGAGCAAAGAAATGAATTGAATTTGGAATATGTAGTTTGTCATTGTGAGCCTTGTTAGGTAGTATTCAGCTGGCTAAGGTCAGTCACACAAACCAGTCTCTTCCTTTATACTCGAGTGTTACACTATCCTGGCNGTCACTCTCCATGTAGAGACCACACCCTTGCAGGGCCCATATGTGTCTCAGCAGTGTACTGCTTTTCCATCACCCATGAGGCCCTGGGTTAAACCTNCAGGACCACAGAATAAAACAAAAAAAGTTACNGTGAGACTTCCTACTTCTAAATGAATATTCTATTATATATTGTGCTTACATAATCAGAACTTGAAAATTTCAGCAAATTTCTCCCTCTCCTCTGAAAATTCCAGACTCCTTAGTTTTATCTTCCCCTTACATAGATTTTTATTACCAGGGCATTTGTCTTTTCTTTCCCAGGGAAGATCATATCTAATTTCAGAGATAAAGCAATTTCCCACACACATGCATGCACTTGCATGTACGTACATGTCAACACACACATGCCCAGACATACACAGGCATGCATGTAAACAAGGACAAATATATTTGGCCCAGCTCACACACATGGAACTGAGCTATACCGTTTGCTCACTGGACAGTCCTTTTGTGTTTCTATTTTGTGATCTGCTTTGCTGTGGACTACATAAGAAACAATAGCAGCACNTGNGGGAAATATCATAAGTAAATACAGAGTTAACAAAATAAGTAATTAAGATGTAATTCTGCCACAATAAAATTCTTTCATGTGACTCTGATGTAGTTTTGTAAGACTATGGAACTTAACACTTAGGCAATGAAGGGAAGGAAACACTGCAAGAGCCAAGGAAGTCTTGAGAATGCAGAGGGAGCGGAGACCTCTTCACACTGAAAACTAAAANATTGGCCTTTTCTTGCTTAAACGAGATCATTAATTGCTGGATATATTTAGGGAGAGTCCTAAAGAATCACTACCAAGAATGGTTTAAAATAATAACATTTTAATTTAAATTACTTTTAGAGGATATTATTGATTAAAGTGGGGACCATTATGTCATTAAAATGGAAAATTTTATAAGGAAGATAGACTTTTAAGTCCTGTTAAACTTACAGACACACAGGAGATAATCAAGTTGTATTTAAGAATATTTACTCAGTGTGCAAAAGTCATCAGAGCTCCAAGGAAATAAAATATATTTGTATTCCATATGTGTGTTAGAATTTCACATCTAGAAAGGAACTCTATGCATGGACTGTAACTCACTACACACACACATACACACACACACACACACATTCAAATATATTCTGAACCAATAATTACATTTCAATATAAAAATAGGAACAGATTCTTATGGAATGAAAATGCATTGATGATAATTGTGTATATCAGTAAGGATGTCATACAGAAAAAACATTTTACTTTTTCTTTTTACTTTACTGTTATTCTTGTTAAAATAATCAATATTATTTTTAGGCTCTCCATACAGAACAATTGGTTAAAATGAGTATAGCCATGATTCACTGCAGCTTTCCTGCCAAGAAGCTGAGGCCATCTTTCCTTGTTCTTTGAATCTGCACTAGTGTTGATCCATACAAGGCAGTAGAAGTGGCACTAGGTGTTCAGTAGGCCTTGGTTTTGAGAAGGCTTATCATTTTATTGTTTTTTTTTCTGATATGTGACAAGAGTAGAAAACATCAAAAGTGAAGATGAGGCATCTCAGCCATTCCTTGGTAGGCTGCAAATATGGGAAGCCATTTGGAACTAGCCGATCCCCACCTAACCTGATAGCCTGCAGTAGACATAGGAGTGAACAGACAACATCTCACAGACCAAGGACAAGCCATCCCCACTGACCCTTGCTCAGAGCGTCAACCATGATTTTATAAGCAAGGAAACTGTTGTTTGAAGTAGTCAACCTTCAGTATGCTTTGTTCTACAGTAACATATAACTAACAGATGAAGAAAACCAAAAAACAACAGGCAGAAATCTCTCTACCTAAATTAGCTCAACTTTACTTCTCAGCCTTTGTCATATACTGTCATGATTAAAACATTTGTTGGGTTTTGGTTTAGTCCACCCAAATATTTTATGTGTGTTGGTGAAAAGAAACACAGATAGATGATAGATAGATAGATAGATAGATAGATAGATAGATAGATAGATAGATAGATAGATAGTTGATAGATAGATGATAGATAGATAGATAGTTGATAGATAAATGATAGATAGATAGATAGATAGATAGATAGATAGATAGATAGATAGATAGATAGATAGATAGATAGACAAGGAAATAGATGAGGAAGAAGAAAGGGAGACGGGGAGGAAGGAAGGAAGGAAGGAAGGAAGGAAGGAAGGAAGGAAGGGGAGGAAGAATTTTCACAATTAGCATATGTAATATATCCATTCTGTGGATTTTAGTACATGCCAGTATATAACTGCCTTCTTCATTCTTTTCAGTAACTGTAATATTGGTGTGATTGACTCCATAATACTTAACAACTCTTTATCTGTGTGCAGTTTGGTAGATGACATGGTGTTTGCCACAGAAAGGATTACAACAATTAATTTAGTACTTTTCCCCATAAACACATGCATGGATATCTCAAGGAAAAGGTTTTTTTTTTAAGAAAATTATTTATCTGTTTATCTTTTGGCAGCAACTTTCCAATTGTGATCTTTGAAATTTGTATCCATTTATTGTGTTTACTCCTTGAACTCAGGGGTTGTTTTTGGTTGTTGATGTCCAAAGTGCATGAAGATACACAAGCTTATTTGCACCGTATTTATGTTTCAGACTGCCCTGAAGGTCATGGATAATCAGCCTTCCTTGAATTCTTGAAAACTGCTTNAACTGTTAGTGATTTGTATACTCAAATTTTCAGTATTTGGAGCAACTCGTTAGTCTGCCAGTGTTCATGATCCCTTTCAAGCTGCATTCAGAGAAAATGCAATTCGCCTTAGTACTCTGCATGTTGTTGATGGCCAGGGAAATTTAGATTTTTGCCAAATCCACTTGGCTTTAACTAAGTGGACTGGCAGTCATTCTCAGTGGGTTCTAACAAGATAGTACCTCATAGAAAAAGACACACACACAAAAAAATAGATGTGGTGATTTGGAGGAACATTTGAGTAAAATAAACAAAGATTAAGTGTAGCTCAAACTGTGTAATAGAACAAAAAACAAAACTCCATCTTATTGAGGGGCCAAAATGTTCTACTCACATAAAAGCTGGTTATAGAATGGAGAAGAAAAAACAGCACACCTGAGATATAACCTGCAAGGTGCTTGATTTCTGCTACCTCCTTTCCCGATGTGTTACATAGCAAAGAACGATCTTTGTCACCCTGGCAGACAAGGCACAAGACACCTCTATGAAACAAGGACCAGTCATTTCTTTGGTTATCTCAGGATGCTTGGTAGTCCTTCATACACAGAGATTTGGGTCCCAGTAGAGAACAGTCTCAATCTCTCTCACCAGTAAAATGCAGATTCTGAAAGCTGCTGCAAATGAGGGAACACTTTCTGCCTTGGCTAGAGATGCTCAGTCCCTTCTCCCACTTCTCAAGGGGAAAACAATTCTAGTGCAAGTGGGTTGTACACTACCAGAAACTAGCAAGCAAAATGATCATTTAATGAAACTTANATGGTCAGCCCTAAGCCGAGACCTNGTAATCCTGCTTTCACTGTCTTTCAGTTTATCTGTAACATGGTGGTCTTTTACATGGCATAGAACTAAAGCTTCAGCATCTGCGAATCATCCAAACAAGGTAAATCAGGCATAGGTGCTGGTGATCAGTCTCAAGAGGACAGTATCTTTTTTAATGTGAACATATTCTTAGCATATCCTGTCAAAACATCAACTGCCACTTCAGTACAAATTAGAAGTAATTAATATGAACTTAAATACTTAACTTCATTTCAAAAACTTGCTTCTGTTGTAGTAAAAACAATTCTGTAAAATCTATCATACATACACTGTCACATGACTACATGTGACTTCAAAGGGAAGATATGTTCATAATGCACCAAGTTTTAAAATAAAAGAAATCTAATAAAGGGAAAAAGAAANAATGTAGAGCTTTGTTAAGATTTTAGGAATAGTAAAACAATGATGATTTTAAAAGTCTGTGTTTGGAAGATTAAGAATTTTATGGTAGGAATTGCTCCATAGTTAAGGAAATATTAAAACATTGGTTCTCAACCTGTATGGGTCACATTACTTTTGGGGACTGAACAACCCTCTCACAAAGGTCACCTAAAACCATCAAAAAACACAGATATTTACATTATGATTAANAACAGTAACAAAATTACAGTTATTAAGTAGCAGCAAAAAAAAAATATTGTGGGGATCACCACAACACGAGGAACTGTGCTAAAGGGTTGAAGCATTAGAAAGGTTGAGAACCACTGTGTTAAAGTGTTAATGAATGCCAAGTCCACCAATAGAAATGGGTATCGTNCATGTGTCATCTATAACATTCACAAGGATCACTGTAACAACTAAGATTTCATGTAAGGAAACTGAGGTTCCAATATTAAACTAGTTCAAAGCCAGAAGCTAGTGAAGTTTAAATATTTCCAATGAAGAGACAACCGAACACCATTGCAGAAACCAGATTTACTGAACACAGCAGCAGAATGGAGCAAGGTAGAAAGTGTCAGTTTCAGATGTGACCACTCTAGCTTTACTATTTGAATAGTTCTCAGTGGCTCATGTCTACTACNCTGTTTTCTCTATTNCTTACTTATATATTTTTTTCTGTTACCATAGTAGATTTTTTGTAGTTAATCTTTGTTTATTAAAATGAAATGACAACTTAAAACATTTAAATATATGTATATATATTTAATATACATGTATATGTACATACAAATATATCCCAACATTTCAAAATTGCCTTTTTCCTAGAGGAAATTTTTGCAGTTATAACTTTTCTTTCTTCTTCACTGATAATTAAAAAATAATTGTTTCTATTGAGCCAATAGGAACACACTGGCTGTGAAATAGTTAACATAAGTAAAATCTATATTTCCTGAAACTCATATAAAATAAAATATTTGCATTTTGCCAAGTCTTCCCAAGTTTTACAAGTGTGTTACCTACTTTTATAAGTTTATTCTTTTGTAAGATTTCTATTGCATTTTAATTATCCATATTACTTTTTCATTTTTCTTGTTAAAACAATTTAGCATCTCAGTCACTGGAGGTTATCATTGAATTAACTCCACAACTCCTCTAATTTATTACTGTGCCCATTTTCTATCTCTCTTTCTTCTGATATGATTATAAAACCTCATCTTTTCTCCTCAATTTCTTTTGATTTCCTTATCTCAGGTTCCNTTCCACATCTTATTAACTTTTCTGAAAGACTTACTCAGTAAAAGATAGTCTATCTTGGTTCACACCCTATTTCTCTAACAGTAAGGCATTAAATTGTGCAGGTGTATTACCTACAAAATGTGTAGGTAAGTACATATTTGCCCTTGAAACAAGAGATTTTTAAATTAATTCAATTTATATGACATAATTAAGAAGTCTCATCATAGTTTAGTGTTTAATCATAGGTCATTATTTTCTATCTACATCCATACGTGTCTCCTGTGTGTGTGTGTGTGTGTATGTGTGTATGTATGTATAGGTAGATAAAAATATATGCCTTCTTTGTATTCTAGCTTTGACTTTGATTTTGCTTACATACATCTTTATCATTAGAGTCAATTATGCTAGATTTTTACATGGCTAAAAATAGTCATGAATATTTTTGAAAAACAGGAGCAACATTGTAAAAATAATAAATAGTGTATATTATAACAATTAATATAGCTTTCATACAAAGAAATGTTTTAGAGGCAAGGTTAAAACTTTGAGGGACTATAAAACATGATAATGTCTAAGCAATTTCATCACCCAGAAATCATTTCCATCCTAGGGTGCAAATATCATCAATGTTGAGAATGAATAAGTTATAGCTTTGAAACACAGTTTTATATTAAGAACAAAGCCATATTTCTCGATGGCCGTATGGTTAGTCCAAGGACACTGAACCATCACTGCAAGGCAGGGATTCCATCCAGTAATTCAAACAAGATTACACACCAGAGGTCTAAGGAACGCTCTAGGAATGGTACCTCAAAAGTAATGGAAGGAGGCAAATGAGAGAAATGGAAGAAAGGGGAACACTGAAACAAAAGGTCTTATATAAAATTACTGATAAGCTAAAATGCAAAAAAATGAAAATAGAAAATAAAGGAAGCAAACAGAATTTATAATCATGTACTGTCTCTGAAAAATTACTATTGTAATAGAACATGTCAGACCTTTATTAGAAACAATGACCATTTGATAAGTGAGATGGCATAGCAAGATAGCTATAAGAATATTACATTTTTTATTCTACAAAATAAGTTAAAATGAAGCAAGAATAAGTGAATATGTCTAAAGTAATTGAAAAGTTTAGGAAACAAAAATCCATGCATTCATTTACAAATACAATAAATGGGACTGGGTTGTTTTTCCTAAAAGAGAGAAAAATGGAGAGGCACTGGAGAAGGGAAAGGAGAGAGAGAAGGGGGAAGGGAAACAGTGAGANAGAAGAGACAGATGATTGATGATCTATAGATAGGTTTATAATCAAAGTGACACACAGAACAAGAGAGCAGGAGGGATTATCCACTTATCATCTAGTGCTTTTATTTCTACAGTTTCTCTTTTTCAGTGTCCTTCCTGCAGATGGACATATTTCAGTGATTATTATCATATCTTTGGCAAATGAACTGACTAGTATAAAACTCCAGTTTAATGGTGTTTTATTTACTTTGTACATTTTTTAAAAAAATTAAATAACTTTAGGTTAATTAAAACATCTGTGAACATACCCATATTGTACAAAATCCTATCCCCTAAAATTCAGACTTTGCAAAAGTCNAACAATATGAGAAACAGTCTTTTTTGGAGATGACAGCATTTCAGAGATTTGACATAGGCTAGTGAAGACATGGGAGGAATTGCGTGACGTCACAGTGGGCATGAGTTACTGTGAGTGAGGACTGCTCACTGAGCTCATAAGACAAGGAGAGGTGGGTTAGGAGAGAAGCAGATGGGACTCATATTAAAATATTAAAATGACATTTCAACTTTAACTGAAATTATGCTTCTTGGCAAAAAGAAAGAATTCCTTTTCCCAGAAATTACTGAAGACAACAAAATACAGTGGTTCTCAGAAACAGAGAGATGGATTCAGCCTCCTGATTCAAATTAAATTCTTCTTCTGACTCATAATACATATATGTATATTTTATAAAAGCCATTTATGTACTTGAGCTAATAATACCACATTTTAGTGGAAAATTAAATGTGTACATAAATACCCATCAATAGCTATCTAGCTAGCTTTTCAAAGTAGCTTCACAATTATCTCTTGAAATAAAAGGACCACTTGTTTTAAATGCTTATTATTCCATTCATAAAATATTCATTGAAGGCTGGCTATGCATTATGTCTTCAGATGATCACTGCAAAGACACACATGTGATTTGCACTATATTATAAAAAAGAGTATCAATGACATTTAAGGCATTGTGATACACTGCCATTTGCTTCCTTCTTGGCGATGGAGAGATCAATTTTATTGAAATGGGTTGCTTTCTTGTTGTTTTTAAATTAAAGCATCCAAACAAAGAGAACTATATATGGAAATGGGGGGAAGCTTTATTGTACCTAAGTTCAGGATGTTTCACAATAAGGACCCCCTACAAGCAAAAGAAATTGACTCTAAGTTGCAATATTGATTATACTCCTTTACTCTTATACAATAAACACTTCTTTAACTCTGGAATCATGCTAGTGAAATGACTAATTAAGATATTATTAAAGTCAGTCAATAATAGAATGGTACATAGATCTAAATTAGCTTTTAATAATCTTAGAATTTTATTTTCTTAAGTAATAAATGTGAAAAATGTGAATTAAATTAAGTATACTCAAACACTGCACAGGGCAGAGAACTGGGAATAGATAGTTTATGGTTGCAATATAACTTTATATAAATAAAAACAATGGTGATGATGAGTTCTTTCAAAAGAATGAGTCAGAGAGATAATCACAATTTAGTATTAAGAGATGGAAACCATAAAAATAATCAAGTGGATAAAACAGTCCCCCTACTGAGCATCATATTTTGTATTATCTTGGAGAAGAGATGGAATTTACAGAGGAAACATTTTACCTTTAATGAACTCTAATTTTGATAATCGAGTTGCCAATTAACAGAGTAATTGCNAGTTTAGTTTAATGTCACAGTTCTCCTTCAGCTATCTTACAGCTACTCTCTGTGTATGTGCTAAATACTTGAAGTACTGTTTTTTTTAAACATCTTGTCAACCCAGAGGTTACCTTAACATAATTTGGAGGTCACATTTTCCTGGAGGAGCCTGAGGACCTGATCCTATCATAAATCTACCCCAGGAAGAAGATTCCAAATGTAAATTTCAACTGACCTCTGTGGAAATAACTCCTAGTCTTTTGCATTAGTAGTCACTGGAGATTCGTCTGGCTATATATGGATTTCCACATCTGTCAGCTATAAGTGCACTTCATCTGCCTGTTAAATCCAAGAAGCAGAAATAGATGACAGTGATCAAGCCTTTGAGCTTTTCTTAATTTAGCTACATCATGAAGTAAAGTTGGTTCCNCTACTGGGATTTCATTTGGAATGTTTATTCCCAAGAACTTAGAGGGAAGGATGTATCAGGAAGGCAAATGGAGTCNTGCCTCTTCCATTGTCCTCTTCTTAGAGTGAGTGCTGACGAGACAGCCTGTCTAGCAGTGGGTCCTGCTGGGAGAAAGGGATATAAATTGCCCATGCTTGCACCTATGCTCTCTGCCACCAAATCACAACATCAGCAAGAGAGCCTTAATGAGATTCCCCTGTGCCCTGCTCCTCCACAGATTCCTCCCACTACTGCTTCCTTCCTTTCGAACTTATTAAAACAAAATCAAATCAGGATCCCCTTGGATATTATGAGTCCCAGGCAATACAGACCAGTCACCCGTGTGGAAAATGCATCGATTTATTTTTGTGTGTCGTTTCTGTTCTGTTTTCAACAAATAAAGGGCCAGTGTGATAAGGAGAGCCCATTTCTGCCTCACACTTGGCTTCATCGTTTGACCATGACACTTTAGAAAGTATTTTCTAAACTAAGGTCAAAAAAAGCCACTCAGTTCTGTCATTCTTTGTACTGTCTCTGTATTATTTCCTCAGTGTGGTGAGGTGGAAAGAAAGATCAGGAAATACGAGTGTAGAGAGAGCTCTGTCTGGAGAATGCTCAAGAGCNAAGGCTTTATGCTTTGCTTGTTATGAGAGTTTTCCCCTCCAGGACAANGGGAGTGGTTGTGATATTATTTAGCACAGAGGAGAACAAAATAGATTTAGAGCTCACATCCATGTTTCAAAATTCCTTCCATACCACATTATTCACTGCTGTTGAGGCACGGGATTGAGGTCTAACGCCAGACTATGTCTCCTGACATCTGACCAAACACTGAATATTAATACTACCTGTCCAATTATTATCACAGTTCTACACTTTCCAGCATTCATGGAAGCGAACAATTACAAAACAAAAATAATTTGATCACTCTTCCAAAGATGTCCAACGTATTCCTAATGGCCTTGTTTTATGGTAGATTGAGGGAGTTTCAAGAAAAAAAAAATATGAGTGTGTAGCACATAACCAGCTCATTATAATTCATTATATGGATTTTAACATTGTACTTCTTGGCAAGCCAAGGAAATCATGATGCATGCCAATGTCATTTTCTAGCCAGAAACTCTTAAGGTAATATCATCATTTCTCTCTCCTTTCAAACTAATAATTAAGTCAAGCTTCCAAGCTCCTGGTAATGTATTTAATATTATTACCCAGAACACTTGCATATGAAGTAAAGCTCAGCACCTCTTGCCCTTACAATGTTAATAGCACCCATTAATGAACTCACTATCATTTTTCTAACTATGAAATAAAACTAGTGCTATTATTTTATGTGTTATTAATAAGAACCTTCATATGTCCACACTTTAAGCCAGCTGGAATTCAACTTGAGGAACCAAGAAGAAGGCAGAAGAAAAGGAGTAGAAAAAAACTACCATCTCTTTTTAACCAACACTTTTGAAAAATGAATTTAATTTTACTTCTCAAAATATGGACCCAATGATATTTTCTTTGAAAAAGTTTTGATCTTAATGAAGAAGTTTAGGAAGTGTATTCATATTTTCCAAGGAAACCCATCTTTGAGTGTTGGCAGTGGATGATTAGTGGTTCTAAAGTGATCAGAAAGGGCATGAAAATCATACTGATTTCAGGTACACAGGTCAGGAAAATGGGTACCTACCAATATTCCATCAAGCATATGCCACATTGACATTAAAATAATATACATATTTTGTGTCTTTGATATTTGTTTAATAAAATGATTTATAGAAAATAAAAGAATGGTGCCAAGAAGAAAGTTAAGTCCCATGATGGAAAAACAGGCAGTTGCTGGAGAACATCAGANGTGGGAGACAAATGTCAGGTAAGTCAAGCAGGTTATCCCATACTTGGAAGATGCATAAATTAATCCTTATTGAGGACATTAGTGTGAACACAAAGCGTTCATGGGCATGTGTTGCATTATAGACAGTTCATATGGAGCCTTTAGCTTTCCTTAGTGAAGATACATCAAAACAAAGCAAAACTTACAAAGACATCTTTAGACATTAATCAGATTTTTTTCTCTTTTCTACNTTCTACTTATTTACTGAAAGGAAAACCATGCAGTATGATCCTGGTCTTTCCAAATTGTGTTTTGTTTCTTTGTTTTGTCATTATTCTCTGTAATAAATGGGGATAGCAATATGGACTACACTTACTGCCAAATAAAAACTGCCATTCCCTCCACCCTCCTATCCCAAAGATATTTGTGCTCTGAAACTTGTCTTTGTTTTCTTCTACAATTTAATCTGAATTTCCATTTAAAAAAATTTGCCCTCATGATTTTGAAATGTTTGTATTGGAAGCTAGTAAAAGGTGTCTTCAAATAAGAAATGAAATACCTTTCCAAAGGAAACACACACACACACACACATATCCACACACATACACACACACATACCCCTCCCACACATACACACACACATACCCCTCCCACACATACACACACACAAAACACACATACCTACATACCCACACATATACAGATACATACACACACACACACACACACACATACACAACACTCCCCCCAATACACACACCCTGTCTCTTATACACATCTAGATGTGTATAAGAGACAGCACACACACATACACAACACTCCCCCCAATACACACACCAGACCAAAACAAAAACTCAACAAAAAAAATATAATAACTAAGAAAGGAATGTAAAAGCAATATATTTTATGTCATGCTATTTTTAATGCTATGGGAAAATGGATGAAAAATTTAATGCCAGGAACAGAGACAATTGTTTTGGTACAGAGACATACCTCTATTCAGTATCTGGAGGGATGACACAGTCAAGAGAAGGAAGCAGAGCATGCCTAGTGAATGTTGGACTCTCTAAAATGCATCCAAAGCTGCACACATCATAGTCTGTTGTTCTACTCTTCATCTNAAAACATTTGATAGACAGTTGATAACTACACAAGTACTCTANNNACCCAGNTGACTCAAAACCAAGTAGTAGGTATATGAGAAANGAAAAATANGACCAAATATAGACAGAGAAGAGCCAACAACTTTTTATTTATTTTTACCCAACCCTACAGGTTTTACATATGTATTATGGCTTCTTGTTTGTGTTTTTATGGGATTCCTGACTATGTGAACAAGTGTGTCTCTANATTGATATATTGGTTTTTCATTTCATTTCTTGGCTCTTTCAATTCTGTCTTTATTTTGTNCTATTTTGTTATTGTTGTTATTTTGATCCTATTCAAATTAGTTTGCTGTTCATTTATTTCTTATATTTTATTTTATTATTACCCCTTAGATACCTGCATGCTTTCTAATGAGAGACAGCTTTCAATTAAAAAAAAATGATTCCCTGGCCAGAAAATCATGTAAACCCCTTGCAGACCTTCTCTCCTCTTTCTGCTCAAGGAGACCCAATCCCCAAGGTCATCCATCCCTAGGGCTGCAACAGAACACCAGCTGCAGTTCTCCTCCTCACCAACCCCTGTCCAAGTTCTAGTGGATCCCACAGACAATTCCCACCTGCTGTCCCCACTCTAAACTGTGTCCCAGCCCCCAACTCGGGAAGACACCCCCTGTTTAACAACAGGCCATAACTGAATACCATATATCCTGCCTGTGAACCTTCTCTACTTTCTCTGTNCCCCAGATCCAATCCTCTGTCAAACCTGGCCCTGAAACAGACCGTCTTCCTTTGGGCTCCCATTTCCCTAGCCTCCAACATAAGCAAGCATTCCTCATGAACACNCTAGCCAAGCAGGTCAGTCAAACAGAAAAAAATAGCCAACACACTCTGAAAAACCAGAAGGAAACATAACCCAAGGAACAAAACAACCATCCAAGAAAAGCAAATCCAGAAATCAACACCTAGATCTATAATCACCCTAAACCCAGTGTAAGAACACAATCAACAATAGCCAGGGCAATATGTTACCATACCCTACTACAGCAGGCCCTGAATATTCCAACACAGATGAAACACAAGAAAAAGATCTTAAAATCAACTATATGAAAATGATGGAGGTACTTGAAGAGGAAATGAATAAATCTCTTTTAAAATTCCAGGAAAACAAACAANTGGAGGAAATGAATAAACCCCTTAAAGAAAGATAAGAAAAGTGAAGGAAATGACTCAAACTGTTCAAGACCAGAAAATATAAATCAAAGCAATAAAGAAAACACAAAATGAAGGAATTCTGGAAATGAAAAAAAAATTGAAATGCAAACAAGAACTACAGAGGCAAGCTTCACCAACAGAATACAAGAGATGGAAGAAAAAAAACTCAGGCATTGGAGATAAGATAAAAGAAGTAGACACACTAGTCAAAGAAGATGTTAAATCAAAAAATTCCTGACACAAAACATTCAGTAAATCTGGGACTTTATGAAAAGACCAAACCTAAGAATAATAGATATAGAGGAAGGAAAAGAAACTCAGNTCTGAGGCTGAGAAAACGTTTTCAACAAAATTATAGAAGAAAATTTTCCTAACCTAACAATGGAGATGCCTATGAAGGTACAAGAAGCATACCTAATAGGTACAGAACACCTATTAGATTAGACCAGAAAAGAAAGTCCTCTCAGCAATTAGTAATCAAAATACTAAACATACAGAACACAGAAAGAATATTAACAGCTGTAAGGGAAAAAGACCAAGTAACATANAAAGGCAGACTTNTTAGAATTATACTTGACTTGTCAATGGAGACTCTAAAAACCAGAAAAGCTTGGACAAATGTGCTGCAGCTTCTAAGAACACAGATGTAANCACAGATTACTATGCCCAGCAAAACTTTCATTCACTATAAGTGGAGAAAATAAGATATTCCATAATGAAATCAAAATTAAACAATATCTATATTCCANGATAAAATCAAATTTAAGCACTATCAATCTACAAATCCAGTCCAACAAATATGCTAGAAAAAATACTCTAAACCAAAGAGGTTAAGTACACCCATGAAACACAGTAAATAATAATTAAAACTAAAACAATAATAATCTAACATCAGCTAACCCAAAAGAACAGAAGCACTTGAAGAGACACACACCACCACCAACAACAACAGCAAAATAACAAGAACTAATAGTCATTGGCTATTGATACTTCTTAATATCACTGATCTCATTTCCTCAATAAAAAGACAAAGACTAAAAGAATGGTTTTGAAAAAAGAGTCCATCCTTCTGTTGCATACCAGAAATATATTTTAAAATCAAGCATAGATATTATCTCAGAGTAAAGTACTGGAAAAAATATTACAAGCAGAAGTCCCTAAGAAGCAAGCTGGTATATCTATTTTCGTATCTAACAATATAGACTTCAAGCCAAAATTAATCAAAAGAGATAGAAAAAGGATACTTCATATTCATCACATGAAAAATTTACTAGGATTACATTTTAGTTCTTAACATCTATGCCCTAAACACAAGGCACTCAAGTTTGTAAAGGAAACACTAATACAACTTAAGTCACATATCAACATACAACTGATAGAGACATTAATATCCCACTCTCACCATTTGGGGGGTGATCCAGAAAAAAAAGAAAAAAGCTAAACAAAGAAATTCTGGAGCTAACAGACTTTACAAATCAAATGAACCTATCAGATATTTATAAAACATTCCACCCAAACACCAAAGAATATATCTTCTTAACTGCACTTCACAGAACTTTCCTCAAAATTGACCACATCCTTGGACACAAAGCAATTCTCAATAAATNGAGCAAAATTGAAATAACTCCCCACATCCTATCAGACCACCATGGATTAAAGCTGGATATCAACAATAACAGAAACAACATAAAGCTTAAAAAACTCATGGAAACTGAACAACTCTCTACTGAATGAAAAATGGATCAAGAAATAAAGAAAGAAATTAAAGACTTTCTGGAATTCAATGAAAATGAATACACAACATATCCAAACATATGGAACACAGTGGAAGGAGTGCTAGGAGGAAAGTTCATAGCATTGAGTATTGAGTGCCTACTCAATGAGGGAGTTCTTACAATAGCAATTTAAGAGCACATCTGAAAGTTCTAGAAAAGAAAGAAGTAAGCAAATCCAATAGGACAAGATGACAGGAAATAATCAGACTAAAGGATGAAATCAACAAAATAGAAAGAAAGAGAATACTACAGAAAATCAATGAGACAGAGTTGATTTTTTTTTGATGAAATCAACAAGATAGACAAACTCTTATCCAAACTAACTAAATGGCAAATAAAAAACACCCAAATTAATAAAATCAGAAACAGAAGAGGGACGTAACAACAAACAAACAACAAACTAGGAAATCCAGAGAATCATAAGGACATAATTAAAAATACTATACTCTACCAAACCAGAAAAATCTAAAAGAAATTGATAATTTTATCAATAGGTACCACTTACCAAAGTTAAATCAAGATCAGGTAAACAATTTAAATAGACCTATAACTGCTACTGAAATAGAAGCAGTCGCCAAAAGTCTCCCAACCAAAGAAGGCCAAGGGCCAAATGGTTTTAGTGCAGAATTCTACTTGAATTAATGTCAATACTCCTAAAATTATTCCACAAAAGAGAAACAGAGAATCATTGCCCAATCCATTGTATGAGGCCACAGTTATCCTGAAAAACAATCGACATAAAGAGTCAGCAAAGAAAGAGAGTTACAGAGCAATTGCTCTTGTGAACACAGATGCAAAAAGGCTTGATAAAATACTCCCAAATTGAATCTAATAACATATCAAAAAGATCATCACCATGATCAAGTAGGCTTCATCCAAAAGATTCAAGGATGTTTCAACACAGGAAAATCAGTAAATATAATCCACCATATAAATAAAGTGAAAGAAAAAAAACTACATTATTACTTCATCAGATGCCCAAAAAGCCTTTGACAAAATCTAACACCCCTTCATGATAAAAGTCATGGAGAAACTAGGAAATACAAGGGACATACATAAACATAATAAAGGCAATTTACAGAAAACATATATCCAACGTCAAATTAAATTGAGAGAAATTCAAAATAATTCAACTAAAATTAGGAACAAGACAAGGTTGTCCATTCTCTCCATATCCATTCAATATAGTCCTTGAAGTTTTGGCTTGAACAACAAGAAAGCTGTAGGAGATCAAGGGAATAAAAACTAGGAAGGAAGAAGCTAAAGTATCAAATGGTATTTTAGTATCAGTGACCCTAAAAGTTCCANCAGGGAGCTCCTACAGCTGATAAACACTATCAGCAAAGTAGCTAGATCCAAGATCAACTCAAAAGGTCAGTAATCCTCCTATATACAAATGACAAAATGTATGAGAAAGAAATCAGGGAAACAACACCCTTCACAATAGCCTCAAATAACATAAACTATCTTGGGGTATCTTTAATCAAGCAAGTGAAAGACATACATGACAAGAACTTCTAGTCTTTGGAGAAAGAATTGAAGAAGATATTAGAAGATAGAAAGATCTCCCAGGCTCATGGATCCTTAAAAGGACTATTCT
>LZPO01044708.1:40181-50886 GCA_001675575.1 Neotoma lepida
TGGCCCACTGAATCAACTAAGCAGGGCTCATATGGGCTCACAGACCCCCAAAGCAGCAAGCACAGGGCCTGCATAGATCTGCACCAGGTCCTCTGCATATATGTAATGACTGTTAGCTTGGTATTTTTGTGAGATTACTAACAGTGGAAGAGAGTGTGTCTCTGATTCTTTTGCCTGATCTTAGGGCTCTTTTCCTCCTGTTTGTTGCCTTGTCGAGCCTCAATAATGAGGAAATTCACCTTGTCTTATTGTATCTTGTTTGGTTGTTGTCTCTTGGAGGCCTGCCCTTATCTGAAGGGAAATAGTGGAANTGTGGACCTGGGGGAGAAAGGAGGTCTAAGGGGAAGCTGACAGGAATGGAGGGAGGAGAAACTATAGCCAGATGTATTGCTATTTTCAATAAAAAAAAGTTGGCTTCTTGAAAATAAATCAAATCCAATAAGATATTAAGTCCTGAATTTTTAATTAATCTGAATAATCAAGGAAATGGATACTATTACATATANTATTTAAAATTAAAATTTAAGATACTAACATTTAAAATGTAGATTTTAAATATTACTCAAAACTTTATAAACATTTGATAGTATAAAAGCAAAAAATATAGGCACTATAAATAAGCAAAAGGATAGATAAATTCAGTAAAAGAAATAAACCAAAGTATAAGAAATGGCCAATGCAAACTAAAAGAAATAGTTATTGCAGTTATACAAAATAATATTTAATAGGAAAACAGTACAATTTCATACAGAAGATGAAGTAATCGTGTACAATTTGATAATATCCAGAAAGCTGAGTCGATGGGCTGGAAAGATGGCTCAGTAGTTAAGAGTGAAACACAGGCTCAATCATGGTAAGCTTGGGCAGGTTTTGCCCTTTACCCTTCTCTCTCCCCTGCTAAAATCTGTTAGATTACATTCCTAANCTAGCACAGAGGTCCANTCCCTTATGTGGCCACTGACTCATTCTTGAGATAAAACACCATGTCTAACAATCAAAACTCATTACTTATCTAACATGTCCAATCAGGACTTACCAATTCACCCTAGCACAGACTCCCCTTTTCCCCTTAAAAACCCACTACTGCAAAGTAGTCACCTGCTCCTGGTGCTGCTTTCTGTCTGCCTTTGTGCAATCCAGAGACAGCCCCTACCCTTACCCCTGCTTGTCACTCTGGGGTAATAAATCTCTTTTGTGCTGGTATCTGTGTGTCTTCTGTACTAACTCTCAAGGGACACCCAGCCCCTCAAAGAGCATATGGTGCTATAACAAAAGACCAGAGGTAGATTCCCAACATTCCCATCAGACAGTTCAAGCCAATTCTAACTTCAGCTCTAGGGAATATGATGCCTTGTTCTGACTTCCATTATACCTGCATGTATCCCTGCATGCCCATGTATTTATTCATATGCAGGCACACACACATAAACATAATTAAAAATAAAAACAAAACCTCTGAAACCAACATGAAATAAATAAAAGAAAATGGATGGGATCAGAATTGTGGGATAAAGAAGTAATATTGGCCTAATAAATCACATCAGTCTTAAATTCATTGTTAGTAAAGACAATTAAGGATATACAAAATTTCAAAATCTTGATAGACTTTAAAGTAAATAAATGAAATTTTTGTCCCAAGCCTAAGAAGGACATGTTTTTGGTGTGTATGTCATTTTTGTCAAAAGATAAACATGTGAGAAGCTGAGTGACTCATCTCAGAGTCAACATGTGTGAAATCATCATGAAGACAAGTTCTAGAAGCTTCTCACATCCTGAGAGCTAGCTGTTATAATGTGCAAGCAGTGTCCTGCTTATCATCGGAGAGTAATGTTTCTAAGACTTGAAAATCCATAGGCTTCTTCTGATTCTTTTTTAAATGTGTGATTTTAAAAAATATTCTGACTTCCCTTATTCAACACTGTATATATTGAAAGTTACATAGTCCCCATAAAACTATATTTCATTCACCTTCAAAGCTGTTGTGCATTGCATTCGTGCCTATATCAAACTGAGTAAAGTAACATATGTGCACATTTTGCTGTTAAGAGACATGTGGGTCTTTCATCATTTGGCTACTATGTCAAAGCTCCATTTCCCACTTCTGTGTGGTATACATCTCTAAAAGAAACTGTTGCTTATACTACCTGTATATAGACCAAAATAACAGTCAAATTCAAGTATCCCTTTTTATTTTATTTTTGATAATATATTTATATCCTTTCTCCCTTCCTGTCTTTCTTTCAAGTACCAACTGAAATTCTGGTTTAATGTACAGTAGAACTTATTGATTGTCAGATTGATTGCCAATTCTTATTCATGCTAGATTTTTAATTTGAGCCATTCAATTAAATGAATAATATTATTTCATTAACTTCCATGTGGTAGTACTTTGACAGCTAATGAAGTGGAATGTCTTTTCATTCTTTTTTATTTTCCTAAGTGGATGTTTATGACTTGTGTTAATTTTACCACAGACAGTCTTTTCTCATTACATTTTGGAGTCCTTCTTATGATCTGTATGTGTGCCTTCTGTCATATTACAAATGCCTTGTTCCATAGTGTATTCTATTATTCTCTTAACTTTTCATAAATTGTGCCCTTAATTTTAATGTAGTCCAACTTAACTATTGATTCCTTTAAAGCTAATGCTTTAAAATTAATAGTTTACTTATATATATTTATATATTAATATATCTTATATATTTTTGAGACAGAGCCACACTAACAGGTCATGAATTGAACTCCAAGTAGACTCACCACAGTAGTGCCCAAAGTAGCTGAATCTCTAGGTGTGCCTCAAAGCATGGTTTTAATTTATTCTCATTAGCATGTCAAAATTGGGGACCATGTGGTGTCTTGATATATGAATATGTTATATAATGCTCTGATGAGGTTCAACACAGCAGTACATTATAGTGTTTTTTAAATAGTGTGAGGTGTAGCCATAGATGAGCATAACATATTGCACACTTCAAAAATCCTAGAGAGGATTGTGAATGTTTTCACTACAAAGATTAATGTTTCCTTCACCCTGNGTGAGCAATCTATGCCTGGCCAAAGTATGTGAAAACATTGCCTTGTGTTTTTCCAGCTCTTTTCTTTTAGATTCACATCTATAATCCACTAAGAATTGATTTTTCTATACGATGTAAAATAGTGACCAAGCTTCATTTTTTACATGATGGATATCTTACAGACTCTGTATCATTTATTGAAAAGATGGTTCTGCATTTCTGCAATATATATAATGTCTGAGAAGCTAGATTTCTGAGCCGTCTATTCTTCTTCCATTGGTAAGCTTCTCTTTCCTTACAACAATACTATAGCTTAATTCTTCCAGCTTCTTATGTCTTGGTATTTGGTTATGTAAACCCTCCTTGGCCTAGCNCTCTTTCTTAATAAGGTTCTNACATTTCTTGATTCCTTTGTCTTTTTACTTTAATTTCACATTTAATTTTAAAATTAATTTATTTATTCTTCTGTCATGTACTACATCCTGACCACAGTTACTCCTCCCTCCTCCCATCTGAGTCCCCCTCCCCCACCTCCCCTCTCCTCCAGATCCACTTCTCCTTCATTTCCCTTCAAAAAAGAGCAGGCTTCCCAAGGACATCAACCAAACATGGCATAACAAGTTACAATAAGACTAGGCACATACCCTCATATCAAGGCTGAATAAGGCAAAGGCGGTAAAGGGTCCAAAAAAGCAGACAAAAAAGTCAGAGACAGGCCCTGCTCCAACTGTTAGGAGTCCCACAAAAACATCAAGCTACACAACCATGACATATATGTAGAGGACCTAGGTCAGACCTATTCAGGCTCTCTCAATCTCTTATTTTCCAGAACTAATCTATTCATTATATACTTTATTAAAAGGTATCTTAGGATTTATTGCATATACAAACATACTACCAGCACAAAATGAATGATTTAAGATTNTCTTCACAAACCTTTATGTTTCTTGTTTGGTTGGTCTAGATAAACAATGGTTCTCACCTGGGGGAAATTATCTTTTAATTCCAAGAGTCTTCAGCAAGATTGAGAGAAAATTTTGCTTATCAAAAGGATGCAACAGCAGGGTGATTTTAGCATTCAATGGGAATAGGCAAAAGTTGATGCTTAACATCCTAAGATTCACAAGATTCCACCATAACCACCACCAAAGATCATCTGCCCTCAAATAGCACTGAGGCTGAGGAAACTCTATCTAGGAAGCTCTGTGAGACATGGGATCTCTGAAAAAGATGTCCTTGTTTCATAACTATTTTAAAATTTGGACATTAAATAGATTATTTATATTGTTTATTTAGATACTATATATAAGTTTGAAAAGTATTTCATTCGTTATTTTCAGTTTTTAATTATTTTTATTAAAGGGCAAAAACATCAAATAAATTTNATTAATATACTGTGACTATAAGAAAACTTTTTTTTCTACGAATGTGACAGAAGAATTGTTTGTTTATGTATTAAACTAATATTTCATTCCAGGAATGGATGGAGTTTATCATGAAAAATCATTTTTCTATCTATCTATCTATCTATCTATCTATCTATCTATCTATCTATCTACTATCTATCTACTATCTATCTATGTCTATATTCTATATATTCTATCTATCTGTCATATACACATATATATATACAGAATATTATTGTCATGGATAGCCTTATGTCAACTTGACACACAAACTAGAGTAATATGTGAGAAAATGCCTCCATAAAATCCAGCTATANGTCACTTTCTTAATTAGTGATTGATGGGGGAGGGCCCAACCTATTGTGAGTGTTTCCATCTCTGGGCTGGTGGTGCTGGGTTCTATAAGAAAGCAGGCTGAGCAAGCATGGGAAGCAACCTAGTAAGCAGTACCCCTCCATGGCCTCTGCTCCAGCTGCCTCCAAATTACTGCCCCGTTTGAGTTCCTGTCCTGACTTCGTTCAATGATGAACAGTGACAAACCCTTCCCTCTCCAACTTGCNTTTTTGTCATGGTGTCTCATTGCAGCAATAAAACCCTAAGTAAGACAATTATAAATGTATATATATGTTCAATATCTGTGTATAAATGTAACTTTAGTTTAAGAGAATATTGTTTGCATATTTTGTGTTAGCCTTAGTATGACAATTATACTTCTCCATAAAAATGTGTTCTTCCGAAGTATGGAATTGGATGAAGTTTTCTGTAAAAGTTGAGATAATAGCAGGACACTTGTGCTTACAGCTACACACTAGCATACTAACAGATGAAGTGAATGGCCATGTGTTCAAAGTCATCCGATGATACATACCAATACTCTGTCTCAAAATAACCAATTTTGTAATGGAATAANTAATTTATAAAATAACTGGGCAAGATTCTTCCATTTTTGCAAAGGTATTTTAATAATAGATGTGATTTGTTTAGTTTGTACTAAATATATAGCACAAAGGCATGATATATGTATGTCCATACAAATGTTTGCATATAGTTCTTTAGACTCTCTTTTTTGAACAGTATGCTGATAAATTCTTTGTCAACTTGACACTAGCTAGAGCCTTTCAGGAAGAAGAAACCTCAATTGAGAAAGTGACTCCATCACATTGACTTGTAGGAATGTCTGTGAGACATTTTCTTCTTTGGTATTAATGTGAGAGGATCCAGGCCACACTGATGGAATATGAACCTGTAGAGCAAGCCAGAAAACAATACTCCTTCATTCTTCCTGCTTCTGGGTTCCTGTCATGAGCTCCTCACCTACTTTTCCTCAATGATGGATTCTGATGCAGAAATGTAAGACAAAAAAAAAACTATCTTCCCTATTTTTTTGTTCAGTGTTTTATTTTTAATAATAGAGAAACTAAGTAGAATATTCATTTTTTATAACCTGTAACTTTAGTTTATTGACATTGAGTTCTTTTTAGTAACTCCTTACAATCTCTGTAGTTATAAAAATTTGTCATATGACCTTTTTTCTTTTACAAATGGGTGACTTTCCCTTTAACTGTTTTTCTTCCACACCATTNAGTGTATCAATATTATGCTATAATTTCAATTTCCAAATTAAGATGCAGAAACAAATATATCATATTATCTAACTATAATGTAATATAATTACAGGTAAGTCATAATGTCTAAATATGTGGAGAAATCATAATTCCACCTTAGAGAAAGTAAAATCTGTTTAGAAAAAAAACAATGGCACAATATATCAATGTATACTGAATATCATCAGAGGTCTTTGAGAAAAAAAGGACAAAATTATTTAATGAATTATGAAGGCAAAGATTTTGCTGGGGTATATAATCTATAAGGAAAAAATAAAGAATACACAGAAGGTGTACATCTNGATAGAGGTAAGAAAAACAATAAAGAGATAATAGAGAGACACTAATTAGCCTGCCAACTCTGTGGCTCCCCCTTAATTTCTGAGCTGCTGAAAACTGGTTTTTACAGTGGCATCCTGCCTGCCCTCATCTCTTTGTCCTACCCCACTACAAAACATACATTTAACATAATGCCTGTCCTCTACACACAGGTACTTTATACATTTCTTGGAAACAAGGATTCATTATAAATGAATATGAAATATCTATATAATGCTATTAGTGCTATAAGAGGCCCTATATGACAAATGCAATAAGAAAATATATTAGAGGAATACAGTTTTACTTTTTCCTGTTAGAAGACATAATATAGTCACATATTATTTTGCCCCATTTTATAATAGTCCATTTCTGTAACTCTGCATATACTCAGCTATACAACATACAGCTGAGTAGCTGCAGAACATAATTAAACTTAGTGATCCAGTCTCTAATTTCTTTAAGGTACTACTAAAGAAAATTATAAAAATATAGTAAAATTTAATGAAATAAATTTTAAAAACTTGCTAATAATTGAGAAAACAACAACTAGAATACATACAAATGAAGATCAGATTTCCGCTGGACAAGAGTGTGTGACTGCTATCTACCTACTCTGGAGGCTGAGGCAGTAAATCTCTAGTTCAGAACAGCTAGACTACATAGTAAGATAAGACCTTGTCTCATGAAAGAAAAAATGCAACATATGTAAAAAGGCTTGAGGTAAGTACAATAAACGTAAAAGAAAAACACTAGTGTTAATACAGTTACAATAGTTTTTGCAATATCCCTATTCAGGTGTATGTGATTTTCATGCACATACATGTTAACAATTACATACACACAGACGCATATATATGTATGTATAAACATCTCTATGCATGTTGTGTGAGTGTTCAAATAAACATAAATTCTGTGATAAATGATAAGAGACAAAGCACTTTGAATAGAAAATATATTTAAGGAACAATGATATAATACTTAACTACTTAAAATTGAGATAAAATTAATTGTGCCAGATTTGAGCATTAAAAAAATGCATTCATATTTCAAAAAAGAAATTAACAAATGCTTTTAATACAGAGACATATTCTAGTTGTTNTTTAAATTGGAGAATAAGGGAAAATATTTTGACATGTTGANGAAAGAAAATATATACACAAAGGAAAACAAAGGTTGACTTTTTACTTTTGGTACAAAAATGTGTCAATGTCAAAGCAAGTTCAACAACCTCTCCGTGCTTTGAGAAAACAGTTTGATCCATGAGTACTACATTTAGTCAAATTGTCACTGAGGCGTAAATCAATGGACAGATCATCCAAAGGTGAAACAACTCAAGAAAATACTATCCTTCAGGTCTATTGAAACACCCCTTGGCAAGGAAGTCATCAATAGATAAAGGAAAACATGGAACACAGGGGAAAACATAATATATAGGCTGATTGTAAAACAAGTTTGCCTTGTAATATAGACCTTAAATGAAACAACTGAAGAACTTGCAAAATCAAATCTAAAAGGTAGTGTATTCTGATGATCACAATATACCTGGAGTAGAGAAGAGCCATGGANGAGAGTGTCCAGGAATTAGACAGAGGTTAGTCTTGTGTGTCAGAAACCATGATACTTGGTAAAACCCATTCCAAATATATATATGAATAGAATGTGTTCGAATCCTTGAGGTTCTTAATACTGGGGAGGGTTGTTTTTGTTTGTTTGTGCTTGGTTTGGTTTTCATTTTGTGTTTACTTAAAGCAAATATGTGAGACAGTAACACATTTTCTTATTTAAGTGTTGTCTAGACTTTTCACATCTGTGTCTTTCAACTCTATTAAATACAAATGAAATTTAAAAAATAAATTGTACTTTTGTGAAAACACATGTAGACTATGCATCCATTTTATGCTATTATTTGCACTCTCGGATCTATCAATGATGTACAAGTTTGTTAAGACAAACACTCGAATAATGCTTACTGAAGGTTAGATATGACTAGCATTTGTGGTAAGATAGCAGTCATCTGTTGTTTACTTCTGAATTCCTATGTTTAAGTTTAATAATAGGCACCTTTCGGTTAATAAAAAACAAGGCCGTTAGGATAGTATAACTGATAATATTTAGTCACAAATATCGCTTACAGTATAAAAATATCAAATACACATATATACATATTTCACAATTTTATTGCAGAAAAAGTGTCCTATTTCATTATATAGTAAGGACTTATAGCATGAAAAATTAAATTTACACAATCTATAACTGAAATTTAATTTTAATTGAATATACTACCAGGAACATATGTAAGAGACAACAAAACATATATGAAACAAGAAACTGAAGTGGAAAAACATTATTTTCATCTAAACATTTTCAAATATTTTTACTAAGATATGCCAAAAATTTTATCATGTATCAGTACCTTATTCAATATTAATATGTTACCTGAATGTATATTAGCAGATAAAATGTAGTCAATAAAGACTAAATAATTAAAATCTTCAAAGGAAGTCAGAAAAACTATGATAAAGATGTTTACCAAGAATACTATTTCACTATTGGCAAGAACTTTCCCCAGTAGCAGTAGAAATCATAAATTTAAATGTAAATTTAATCATTTAATATCTTTAAGGAATACAAGAGATCATCAGTGGTGGCACAGGCCTTTAAACCTGTATTCGCAGGAGGCAGACGCAGGCAGATCTCTAAGAGCTTGAGGCCAGCAAGTTCTCAGGACAGCTGGGGCTACATAGAGAAATCCTGTCTTGAAAGACAAAGAAGAAGAGGAAGAGGAAGAAGAAAAAACAAAGAAATCCAAGAAGATTTCATGACATGATGACTTTGAATTTGTCTCCAGCTTTAACATAGCAATTTTAAGTAATTTTGTTATAATACTAAGAGTGTCATGATTTGAAAAGTAAAATTAAAGTTTCTTGAATAGAAGAGAAACAGTATTTTATGAAGATGCAAGCAGTGAACACAGAGGAGTTTTGGGAAGATCTAAATACAAGGGAAACAACATTTGAGGAGATGATGAGCAGGACTTTTCTGCACAGACAAGGTACAATTTTACTAAATACCCTTGTATTCTCTATTGTGGTCCACCATGCCACTGATGTATGTCCACTCCAAAATGCCGTTGTCAAAATAGTCTCCTTTTTGACCTAACAACAACAACAACGACAAAAGTTTGCAATGGTCATGGAAGACAAAGTGCCTAACCCTTAAAAAATACTATGCTAACATCACTAGTAATGAGGAAAATAAAAACTAACCTACAAATGAGACACCATTTCACATCCAAGTATTGCATTGGGACTTCAAGGATCTGTATCTGGTAGAAATCTATTTTGAAATATTTCTGGGCCACCCAGTGATACAGAGATAGACCTAGTCTCAAAAATAAATAAATAAAAAACAAAATTGCAACACACACACACACACACACACACACACACACACACACACAGGAATGCATTACACAATGCATTTTTTTTAAAACACCAGCAAAGGGTTGAGGACTACATTTTGTGAAACTTAGTAAAAACACAATCTAGAGAGAGAGAAGATGTTAATGGAAATTTTAAAAAGCACTAGAAATAAAATCTTGTATGAAAAGTTTCCAGAACAATGTTGTGGTTGGTGTTATCATCCTTCTGGGTAACAAGAGTGAGCATCAATGCATGTTATAACTAAAGCTTTCAGAATTTTGACAACTGNTTTCGGTAGCATTTTATTAAAGGTGGGAGTTAGAGTTAAGAAGTCTGAGAAGTAATTAAGGAAGGACTATTGAAGACCATTAATTTATGTTATCTGACCAGATTTTAAGATTACTTGGGNCAAATTGTTTTATTTTCCTATTAATTCTCTGTTTCTGGCTATTTATTGGCACCCAGTAAACTCTCAATTCACTTAATGAGTAGGTCAATTAACGAAATAAAAAATATGAAATTGCCTATGCACAGACCCACAGACCCCTTTCAGTGCAGTTTAGTCCTCAGCTTTTTCTGTTCACCCTTTCATCTGGGTAATTATTGCTAATGCCTCCAGAACCTTTAGGGCCACTAGTGCGATGAACTGGTTCATTTGCATCTTGATCTCACAGCGGCACCTTCCAGACTTCTATCTCCCACTCCTACTACAACTGTTTTCTTGGCTTTCGAAAAACAACCATCTCTTCTTGTGGTCATTTTTCTTTGCCCTGCACAAACTCAACCTCCTATTATGAGCTATAAAAATTGGATTTCCTCTAGAACTCAGCTTTTAACTACCCACAGCTGAGGCAGGAATTTGTTTCACCAAACCCATTATTCTGAGCTGCAACTCTATATATCAACTCTGCTGAGCCTTTTTGGTTTTTTCTTTTTTT
>LZPO01044708.1:51796-71699 GCA_001675575.1 Neotoma lepida
CTATTTCAAGGTTTTCGTAAATTCCAGGTGTACTCTATCATCACTCCCTTGAATTCTATCACATTAAAACAACCAGGACAACTCTGACTTTCCAAATTCACTACCAGTGACAACTACTCTCTCATTTATAATTTTCCCTACCCACTGCTTCTGCCCATTACTATTTTCCTCTCAAGAAAAACCCAGTAATTGTTCTAT
Source organism: Neotoma lepida (assembly GCA_001675575.1). Taxonomy (NCBI): domain Eukaryota; kingdom Metazoa; phylum Chordata; class Mammalia; order Rodentia; family Cricetidae; genus Neotoma; species Neotoma lepida. Next base: position 51,995 of record LZPO01044708.1, read on the forward strand.
ACCTTAACAATAGTACCAGATATTTTAGCTCATCCAAAGTAGTCATGTTCCTTAATCTAAAATGACTGTGAGGAAGGAAATTTCATGTTCTTCAAGGTCACAGTCTCTTGGTTGGCCTCNAGCAAATNAATCAAGCTAGGTTAGGACATTCACTTTACCCTCATTGACACCAAGAGCCTTCTTCTATGAATGGCACGTGTCCTCTGGCTATTTCTTGCCTAGCATTCCTTAGAGGTAAGTCACATTTTAAAACTTAATACATCCCTGTTGACACAAATTGAAAAAGAGAGAGGGGGAAAGAGAGAGAAAGATGGGGGGAAGGGCAGACACAATGAAAGTAATAATTAGAAAGCATTTCACTTTTATGATAATTTTATTTCCTATATTTTCTTTCTTGAAATTGTATATCATACAGCTGTCTAGAAATAAAATGTCTTGAAATAGAAAACATCCATAAGATTTTATAACTATTTCCCCAGGAATTTGAGGAGTGTGAAAATGTCTCTTTCCATCAGGAATCATCACTATGATAAAAGAAAAAGCTGAAGTTCTTTGAACTTTGTGGAGGAAGACATTCACTCTCCTAATGAGACCCCCAGCAATTCAGAATTTGGATTTCTTCTTTTTGCTTGGTCACAGCAATTTTCTATTTTTCTAATATCCTAGGACTTTTATTTCCTCTAAAGTAATTAGTTCACAATGTGGACATTGAAAAGTTTGTATTCTGTGTACAGGGATTCTTCCCTGTGGTTTCCCAGGAAAGAACCAACTAGAGATTGCTGTGGTATTATTAGTTGTGTGTTCCTCAACTTTCACAAGGTTGTATGGTAAATTTGGCCACCTAAGTACAAGACTTTGATGACTAGCATTAAATATGCCAACATAACTTAGTGTTTGATTAACCATATCGCTATATGTGTATATTTACTTATTTNTGGATATGCAATGCATTTATCTATTCGAAGAGAACCCATTCTAAGAGGAAAAGAGAAAAAAATCCTCTGAGTTGAGATCCTGGTTGTGAATATTTAGAATCCATGATTAGATTCCTTTGAAAATGTCACATTAGTTATTACCACTACACTGTGCAAATTGCATTCATCTCCCTAGTGGTCATTAGACAAGAGGAACAATAGTTTATCATTCACTTCACAAATAGATAGATTTCCCAGATAACAATTTCCTCTGGGATCTTCTGACATACTTGATGTGGGAAGGACTGACTCCTGTCAAACCTTATCACATCTCATGTTTGAGTACAAAATGTGGCAAACTAAATCTTTAGCTTTTCCAGGGACAAATAAATATTATACTGTTCAATTAATGTAAAGACTGTTAACTTCAAGTTTCCAACACCAACATATATCTATAGCACATTCTGCCACAATGGTATTCAAACCATATGTTAATGGCTTGAAACATCTGCAGTACTGTAACTCATTCTAAAACCCTGCTGGCTTTAAGCACTGATAGAAACAGCATGCAAGCTCTAGAGAAAACTGCTCTTTCACAAATACCATCTTCCCCTTGCTTCTCCCCCCTCTCTTTACCCTCTTCTCACTTCAGAATCCTGGTACTAATCACAAGGTGCTGTTAGGTAGGAAATTCTAACTTTTCTCAGCATTTGCCAATCTAGAAGAAAGTAAATTTGCAGGATACCTACTGAAGATAGGAGAAAATTCTAACACAACGAAGAAAAGCTTGAGATAACACAGCAGTAAAGACACCTGGGAGTCCTTGTCATTCCTTCTCAATGTCATGATTTCAAACAAGGTACTTTCTACTATATAGGAAGCTAGTTATACTTAGTTAGATGAACATAGAGAATTCTGAAGTGTGTGTATAGTGTATTTTAAAAGTTACTTAATTTATAGAAATGCAAATACGGTTTATTTAGGAAACTAACCATGAGCTTTTCAGCAGATGACCTACATATATAGAAGAAAATAATCGGTGGTCTAAACATACATAATCTAAAGACAAAAACAATAATAAATAACATAAAAACAAGCAAGATATACAAAAAACATGAAAGAGTTTTTTCAATGGTTTAAATTACTTCATGGTGCCAGTTTTACCCAAATCATTTTCCATAGACTTTGAATCATCTGTGACTGTAATCCTTGTTAGATGTTAGACATGCCAGAGGACAGAAAGCATTCAGATGTGCTCTGATTTTTCAATGACAGCAAAGGATCAGTTCTGGAACTGCTAGAAACAGCTTGATTAAAGCTTCTGCCAAAATTCTACCTTCAANTATTTCACAAGGACAAGATTAAAACAACAAGGGATAAATGTCAGAAATGGCCTGGAGTTCTATGACCTCAGAACTAACTTAAGCTTCGAGAAAAATGGTTGGGCTGTGGTATGGCTTTATGTGGTTTAAACTTATCCTTTCAGTCCACACAGGGCCAATACTGTGCTTTCCCTCACTTCCTGCAATGGAGCTGGCTTAGGAACATATAGTATAGAAGACATGTAATGTGCCAAACTCAGAGCTACTTCATCTTCCATATACAGTTTTCCAAATTGTCTTCTACAGTGGTACATCTCCCACTAGAAAATGAAGGGCTCTATTCTCATTACTATATGGAAAGGTTCAGNACCAATAGTAGCCTGCTTGCTAAAGGAAAGATAGATTTCTTGTGTGGCCAGAAGGATGTAGTTTAACATCAGTTAAAATAACTTTTCAACAATGTAAACTTGCTTCTTTGAGTAATTTTTTTTTTCTTCATTGCCATTCTCCTTAGGCATGAGAAACTTGAAAGCACAGNAGACCCTGGGAAATCTGTTTTCTGTAGATTGCGGGTTCTGGAATTTCCAAAAAGGTCTTCAAATTTCTCTACTTCTGCGTTGTCAGCTTGTATTGTTCTTGTTTATTCTGAAATGAGAAAACCTAGATAAAGACTCTAGTTTCTTTTCAAGATTCTGACACCATCTTTAGTGCATGAAGAAAGCAACTTTTCTCCCACAGTAGTCTTTTTTTAATAAACNCATATAGAACAGAAATAGTGTTATAAATATGGTGCCTTTATTTTGTAGCTAAATTAGAAACATACAACTATGGGATGAGTCTTACTGGGATGGAAGATCAAAAAAAAAAATGAAGTAAAGATGCTTCCTGGAAAGACCATGAAGAATTTTCTAGTGATTATATTTTATAGTTGAAAGCAAGGTAGAAAGTCTATGAGATTAATGACTTCATACATCTGTGGCCTACGGCCCAGGCAAATGAACTCAGGAATAAGATTATTTTCTAACCGTCCCTGAATATTTACCACTTCTTTGATTTTCCTGAATGTGTATCCTCAAACTTAAGGCTTTATGGTAAAAAGGCATTCCAAGGTCTACTTAGCAATCATAATGGTCCACTCACGAGCTGGTTCCTTACATTTGTGGTTTATCTTACATTTACAATGTAAAATACGTATTGTCAGCACTAATTTTTTATGTTGGGAAGTGAAGGTCAGATTGACTGAAACTACTGCTGCTGTTGGGAAGACTTTATCGAAAATTAATTTCCTTTCTCTGTTCTTTAATGAGAAGCTGTAGCTCAGCTAATGTTGGTCACCTTCTCGATTAAACCTGAGAGCATAGTTGTCATAAAAAGGACAGTGATANGACCTTTTAACCTTACTTTTGCTCTTTTATGGAAAATGAAATTTCTTTTCTCTGAAGTGAATTGATTTCTTATGTGGCAAGGAGATTTACTTTTTCTCTGAAAGTTGGGATCCTGGAGCTTGGCCAAAATTTGCATCTTATTTTTGGGAAATTCTCTGAGAGGTGAAATGTACATGAACTGAATGAATTGTTTACTTAGCATAATCATGTCACATTCTTGCTCAAGCTTAGTCTGAGGGCATGTGGTCTTCCCTTGACAAATCAGTGAGCCCTGGGAAGTCAGCTCTAATGCCTCCCAAACCATGAGTCTATATCTAGTGTGGTATACTAAACTGAAGAATTCAAGAGTGGTATTAGCATTATTCGAAGGCTGACTTCATTTCAGTTCCTTAAAAGGCCTGTTTGAAAACCTTTTCAGACTGAGTATATGGGATTGTGATAAGAATATGTGATGATTGGCTGAGGAAACATCTCAGGGATAAGAGCCATTGCTATGTAAGCATGAGTGCCTGGGTCGTATCACCAGCAGCCACAAAAAAGCTGAGCACAGCCACATGCTCTGTGTGCACCTGAGAGAGAAAGATTACTATGCATCNTTAGCCTCCAGACTAGCTCCAGACCTTGTCTTTCCCAGGGGAATAGGAGGAGANTGACAGAGAAGGACACACAATATTCTCCTCTGACCTCTGCACATGCTCTTGGTCTTACATACCTACATGCATGTTCATGTGTGTGATATATATATATATATTTCCAAATTGTTTTGCCTTAGTTTGATCAAATACGTAGCTGGTTTGTCCTGTATTTTAATGATATTTCTCTTTATTCTATTTATGTCTCATTTATATAAATAAGATTTTTTTCATACATACTGAATTATATACAACTAACATTTTATTTTTGAGACTATAAAGTTTATAGAAATAATTAATTGAAATTAATTTCATTTATTTTCCTAGTTCTTNACCTTCNGGTGATAAGTTGAGTATCTGATAAATAAAAATGGGCCTTTTAAGGACAAAATGCTTTCAATNATGTAAATGATCATAATTTTTNGTTTATTTTGATAAACAAAGAAAACAGTATGTTGTAGCTTCCTGAGATGGAGCACAAATGAAAAGAGCAAAAGAAGACCGTGAGCTCTTCATTCCTTTCCCCCCAAATATTTGAAGCAATTTCTTTTTGTATCTCCTTTATGGTGAAGGAATATTCCTCCCATGTTGCTGATTTATCCATTAAAACATGGGAGTTGGAATGTTCTGCCTTCCTGCAAGAGCCTGATAGATTGATTGTCCACTTGTCTGCCTCCCGTGCAACTGACAAACCTGTTTCTATACTCAGGGTTAAAGAGCAATCAGGATCCAAGGTTAACAAGTGGCATGAGAGAAGAGTGATGGTTGTTATTAAGCAGCCAGCACTAGTGGCATCATTTATTATCTAAAATTTACTTTGCTGAGCTGATTATATAGGAAGTGATATCCAAAAATATTATATCACTCTATCACTTGTTAAGTGTGGCTTTAAGTATGCTACAAAATTGGTACAAAGGAAACTATTAACAGAGGGTGAAAGATACTTAAGTATGTTTGTAGTTACAAAATGGTTGATAAAACTATCATCTGAACTATCCAAGGAAGCATATAATTTGGAGGTGGGTAAATGGCTCATCAGTTAAGAGCAGTTGCAATAACTTGAAGAGAACTCAAGGCACGTTCCCAGAACNCATAGGAAGCAAGCATCTCCCAACTCTAACTACAATTCCAGATTGGACATTGTCTTCTGATCTCCTCAGGCATCCACACAAATATGGCATACACGTATAAATATTTATTTATTTTTGAGTATATGTGTGAGAGTGCCCAAATGTGAATATCAGAGGACAACTTATTGGAGTTGGTTCTTTCATTCCCCTCAACCCAGATTGTAAGGATTGGCAGCAAGTACATTCATTCCCTGTGGCATTTTGCCATCCTTAAAACTAAATCCTTCAAAATAAAAAGCATATAATCTACTAAACATATATTTTAGTAGTATTGGTTGCAAATATGGAATATAGAGTATCAACAGTATGATTTAATTGCATTTGTGAAATACTGAAAATGAATGAGCTCGGGGACAGTATGCACAGATTACAAACACTTTCTCCCTTCATAGAGTAACTGAGAAGTTCCTGACGTTCCAGGATGCATAGGGTTAGGAGATACCGAGATTTCCAGTGTTTTTAGCAGGTAAATGAAGGAGCTAAGGGACCCTTGATAAACGGTATTTGATTCAAACTCATCTTTCTTAAGAATAAGAAACAAATCAAAATGTATTCATAAGCTCTTAGAGACTAAAAGTTGAAAGACGAAAGAGAAAACCTCTGAGTCTGAGCCTTCAAAATTGTTTAAAAGGACTTAAGGAATAGATAAAGGTGTAGGTTTAGTAAGAAAGTGGTAGACATAAATCAATAGAAGTGAAGAGAGGAGGAAGAGGAGGGGGAGGAAAAAGGGGAGGATGAGAGAAAGGAACTGGAGGAGGAGAAAGAGGCAAAGGAGGAGATGGAGAAGAAGGGAGCAAGGAAGAGAAATGTGGTGTAATAGAAACTTAGAGCCACTCACCACAGAGCTGATTTTAACCAGAGGAAACAGAAGTAGTTCTTAGTGGAAATGCACGCAATGAGAAGCTCAGCTAGAAACAAAAACCACAGTAATGGAGTTACTCACAAACTAATTTTGCCTTCCCAACCTTGTCCTGGCAGAAAGCTGTTTGAGAAATCTCCTCAGCTCTCAAGGAACACATATTCTAAATCTCCCTTCAAACAGGCCTGAGAAGAAAAAGAAAAGAAAAGAACATATCAGGGAACAACTGATTAAAAGAGTGAGTCTCATGAGTAGGACCCAAGCCTCATGAGAAGGGAGTCTGCTCAGGCTGTGTACAGAATCATTCACTCAAACACCTCACTCCAGCCTTTCTCNACTACCACATTTCGCTGGAACTTTCCACTCTGTTCTCTCATAAGTATGTGTTAATCTGAATATCTTCTTTAAATCTTCTAATTAGACATTTGCTTTTTGATCATTTAATTAATAAATCTAACAAAACTGTAACTATGCTGTTTGTGCTTGCTGTTACATAAGCAGAACGTAGTACTATGTCTAGCAAATGACAGCTAACCAGCAAATATTTCTGAAATAAATCTGCTTTCCCAACAAATCGCAATCTAAAGACATTTCAAANCATGTGCTTATGCAGACAGCATTTGAAGACAGAGCTACAACTGTCTTCCTGCTGTGAAGGTCAGATTTCTGGAGATGAGCAAGGTGCTAGCGTTGACTTGTGGCNCCTTTTCTTTATATCCATTTTAATCCCCAAAGCACTATGCTCCTACTGTAGAAATTCAGTGTGTGTGAGGATCTATACAAGGGTATGTGGCTTGTTTCTTGTGACAGCCTCACTATGTAACTTAGACTCATAATCCTCCTGCCTCAACCTTCCAAATACAAGGATTACAAAGATGTATGCCACCAGACTTGTCCCCCAGAGCCTCTTGAGTATGACTTTAAATCCTTCCCTGCCTGATAGAAAATATTTCTTCTTACCATCCAAATATAATTANTCATTATGCCCCTGAGTTACCATCCAAATGCAATTACTCATTATGCCCCTGCCACTCTCATCTGTTCTATGCTAAATGATCAGTTATTTCTTGCNTCTACTGTGTGAAGTTTCTCACACCTAGTTAACTGCCAACATTTCACCAGGCCAAAATAAATAAATGAAATTTACCTCTGGGGGCATCTAGAATACTGAACAGACACAAAAGTCGGTTTCCAGATGGTTCCAAGAGTTCCTTTGGTTAACNGGGTCTATCAAAAGGTGAAGCTAGTCCAACACAACTTCCTTAACTGAACAAACAGGGAGCAAATAAGGTTACTCTCNATAGCAAATCACAATGAACAACAGATCNCTCTCCTNTTTTCNCCACTGAGTGTTTTCAGAAAGTTCCATATNAGACAGAAAGATAGATGGGCATCGTGTGCATTGGAGAGACTCCCACACTGAGCTGAATTGTGATGCATCTGNATTACAGGTCTTTATTGCCCCAGCAAACAAAAATGCAATCTGAAGGGAGTCAAAAACTTGGAAAACCCCACACTGTTAGTAAATTAGGTCTTTGAAAGAAAAGGAACGTCCTGGCAAGCTCAAATAAATCAATGTGACTCTCAGAAAAAACACTGCAAGGTAAGTGCACATTCAGAGTGGGATCTCCATTCCCTTTCTTTCTTAGCACTTTGACTCATGTGGTGAAGNAAATGTCTCTGGCTTTTTTCTTTTTTCCTTTCTTTCTTTCTTGATATACAAGTTAGTGAGCCTGACTGACTTAACACAGCAGAGTTTTAATTACAAAGTAACATAGCTGCTGTGTGGAACGCCAGCTCACTCTCACCGAACTGGCTGGGGCCAAGACGTGTCTAGATTCTTCCATCCCTCTGCTTTTAAAGATGAGAGACTGCCCAGATGCCCTAACAGCAGGCCTTCCTTCCGATAGACAGTGATTAAACATTACAGGCAAATGCCCAGACTCCAGTTCTTAGAAAACTAATCCAGTCAACAACCACAAAAAATAAAAATAAAGACACCTACAAGCACAAAGATACATACAACAAGTGAATGTCACTCTGATAAGGTTTTCAAATATCTTCTCTTCTTTCCATTATCTCACTAAAGTATGCGATCAGTGTCTCTACTCTACTTTTGTACAGAGGAAAGAAGAATTAGAAAAAAGAATATAGTGGGCCCACTGGTATATGTATCTATATGAGGACAATTCCCAACAGGCTACAGTGCTATCCTGGGATACGATGAATGTCCTCCTTTGCTTGGGACATATTAGTTTCACAGTAAAAGTTCTATGTCCCAGTAATCTTTTTTTTCTCTCTCTTTTTTATTTAAAAGTTAGGGTTTTTTTTTCAATTTACATACCAATCACAGTTCTTCCTCCTTCCCCTCCCCTGGCTCACCCTCACCTTCCCCCACCCCACTTACCATCCATTCCTCAGAGAGTGTAAGGCTTCTCATAGGGAATCAATTTGAGGCAGGACCAAGCCCCTCCTGCCTTGTATCCAGGCTGAGCAAGTTATCCCTCCATAAGAATGGGCTCTAAAAACCAGTTCATGCAATAGGGATAAGTCCTGGTCCCACTACCAGTGGTCCCACAAACTGTCCAAGCCACACAACTGTCACCCACATTCAGAGGGCCCATGCAGGTTCCCCAGTTGTCAGTCCAGAGTCAGTGAGCTCCAACTAGCTTGGGTCAGCTGTCTCTGTGGGTTTTCCATCATGATCTTGACCCCTTCACTCATATAATCCTTCCTCCTCTCTTCAACTGGACTCATGGAGCTCTACCCAGTGCTTAGCTGTGGATCTCTGCATCTACTTCCATCAGTTACTGGATGAAGGTTCTATGATGACAATTAGGGTGGTCATCAATCTGATTACAGGGGAAGGCCATTTTAAGCATCCTCTCCACTATTGCTTAGAGTCTTAGCTTGGGTCATCCTTGTGGATTCCTGGGAATTTCCCTAGCACCAGGTTTCACCCTAGTGCCATAATGGTTCCCTCTATCAAGATATCTCATTCCTTGCTCTCCCTCTCTGTCCCTCATGTTCTCTTCCCACCTCCCCTTATCTCCTCTCTCCCCATGCCCACCCTCCCAATTTACTCAGGAGATCTTATCTATTTCCCCTTCCTAGGGGGATCCATGAAAGTCTCTCTTAGGGTCTTCCTTGTTACCTCGCTTCTCTGGGGTTGTGGATTGTAGCCTGGTTATCCTTTGCTTTAAGTCTAATATCCACTAATGAGTGAGTACATACCACGTTTGTCTTTCTGGATCTGGGTTACCTCATTCAGGAAGGTTTTTTTTCTAGTTCCATTCATTTGCCTGCAAATTTCATNATATCATTGTTTTTTTACCAATGAGTAATACTCCATTGTGTAAATGTACCACATTTTTTTTATCCATTCTTCAATTGAGGGGCATCTAGGTTGTTTCCAGTTTCTGACTATTATGAATAATGCTACTATGAACATAGTTGAGAAAATGTTCTTGTGGTATGAATGTGCATCCTTTCGGTATATGCCCAAGTGTGATATTGCTGGGTCTTGAGGTAGATTGATTTCCAATTTTCTAAGAAAGCACCATACTGATTTCCAAAGTATCTGTACTAGTACAAACTTCCCACCAGCAATGGAAGAGTGTTCCCCTTACTCCACATACTCTCCAGCATAGGCTATCATTCCTGGTTTTGATCTTAGCCTTTCTGACAGGTGTAAGATGATATCTCAGAGTTGTTTTGATTTGCATTTCCCTGATGGCTAAGGATGTTGAGCAATTCTTTAAGTGTCTTTTGGCCATTTGAGATCCTTCTGTTGAGAATCTCTGTTAGATCTGTACCCCATTTTTAATTGATTTATTTGGTATTTTGATGTCTAGTTTCTTGAGTTCTTTATATATTTTGGAGATCAGCCCTCTGTCAGATGTAGGATTGGTGAAGATCTTTTCCCATCCTGTAGGCTGCCATTTTGTTTTATTGATCATGTCCTTTGCCTTACAGAATCTTCTCAGTTTCAGGAGGTCCCATTTAATTGTTGCTCTCAGTTTCTGTGCTATTGGTGTCATATTTAGGAAATGGTCTCCTGTGCCAATGAGTTCAAGGCTACTTCCCACTTTCTCTTCTGTCAGGTTCAGTGTATCTGGTTTTATGTTGAGGTCTTTGATCCACTTGGACTTGAGTTTTGTGCATGGTAATAGATATAGATCTTTTTGCATTCTTCTACATGCCACTATCCAGCTATGCCAGCATCATTTGTTAAAGATGCTTGCTTTTCTCCATTGTATATTTTGGCTTCTTTGTCAAAAATCAAGTGTTCCTAGGTTTATAGATTAATGTCAGGGTCTTTGATTCAAATCCATTGATCCATTTATCTGTTTTTAATACCAATACAAAGCTGCTTTTATTACTATAGCTCTATAGTATAGCTTGAAGTCAAGGATCTTGATGCCTCCTTTATTGTACTGGATAGTTTTGGCTATCCTGGGTTCTTTGTTTTGCCATATGAAGTTTAGTATTGTTCTTTCCAGGTCTGTGAAGAACTGTTTTGGGATTTTGATGAGGATTCTTTGCTCAGTCCTCAGTAAATGGAAGTACAAAGTATTAGTTAACCCAACTTCATTGTAAGAAGATCAATGATTGATTTAATTTTCTCAACATAATAGGCCTAAAACCACAAATATGTTCATGGATAAGTGTTTAATATTCTTTGTTTATGCACATTTGGGCTTTATTCATATATTTTGTTAGTCTATAATTTTTCCTTTCTAACTGTAATATTGTGTCATGAGATATCTTCATCAATACAGAGTAGTAGTTTAATATCTCAAACATTTTGTCCACTCTACTATATAAAGTTTCTATCTTTCATTAGTTGGTTTTTGTTCCTATAATAAAAACTACATTGACCAAAAGGAACTTGGGGAATGAAGGGTTTATCTGGTTTTTAGTTCAAAGTCACACTGCATCATTAAGGAAAGTCAAGTCAGGAACTCAAATCAGGAACCTTGAGGAAGGAACTCTGGAGAAATGTTGTTTACTGGATTGCTTTCTGGTTAGCTCANGGGTTCATGCTTACCTAGCTTTCTTACACAGCCCAGGAACACTTGCCTAGGAATGGGACCACTCTTAGTTAGCTGGGCCCTCTTGCCATAATTGATAATCAAGACAATTCCCCATAGGTATGTCCACAGGCCAAACCAATTCCTCAACTGAGGCTTTCCACTCATATGGCTCTAGGCTGTGACAAGTTGACAACTAAATCTCATTAGAACACATCTCAGCAATAAGGACCTTAAAAAGTAACATTGTAGGAAGGGCATGAGTTAAACCACAGCGTCTTATCCTCAATGACACAAGATTAACTGAAGCCAAGAGGAAAAAGATAAAATGGGTAGTCCATAACATTTGCATAAAGCTGTAGAAATCTTGAAACCCTTTTTTGAAGAACACACCTGATCAGTTCCTGGACAGTTACCAACATTAAAAGGTCTACTTGAAGCTAGAAAATATAGGTAAGCGTTATATTTGAACAGTGTTTTCCTTAAGGCATATGATCAGAAATCCAGAACTGTGGAAGAAGGCTTTCTCAGATTCAGAAACACTAGCACAAGTAAGTTTGGGGATACATAGACAGCAGAAAGAAATCTAACAATGCTTAGCAGAACCACAGCCTTCATTCTTTAAAGTGGAATATGCAAGAAAGATAACTTGAGCTGTGTAGACAAAACTCTGAACTCCAGAGAACTCTATCTTCCAAGCAAAAATCTCACAGGAAAAGTGGTTAAAGTTTGAATACATGATAGATATTTTATGAATACTCAGAGAAAACTTTAATTCAGAACTTTATCAGCAATTAAGTGATTTGATTTGAATGAATAACAAANTAAATGAAATGAGTAGTGTTATATATACACATATATGTATTTTTATGGTGTATTACACATGATGAATATTATATATAGATATTTGTAAGATGTCACTGTGAGAAAATACCTGATAGAGCCAACATACTTAGGGTGTGTATTTCAGCTCAGAAACACATAGTCTTTGGCTTTATTGACTGTGGTCCCAGGGCCAGGTGGACAGTAGGAGCATTTGTCAACTGTGGGCCTATAGTCAGGCAGACAGCAGGAATATTCACCTCACCTGGTAGTAGGCAAGACAGAGATATAGGGAAAAGGACACAGGATAAGTATATAGCACATCATCAGTGACNTACTTCTTCAGCAAGATCCCACATCTTAAAGTTTCTACCAGCTCCCAAAACAGAATAGTCAATAGCCAGGGACAAAGTATTCCAGACATGAGTCTATGAGGGAATTTCATAATCAAACCATNATACTATGACATAATTAAACAAAGCTATATGTCACAAAGTTTCAGTGTGAATTTGAATCCTAATATCAGTATCTGTTTCCCACTAACTTATTAGAAAAAAGCTAATGTATGTAAGCCACTATGGGGAGGAATAGCTTTCCTACGCCTGAGTGACCAACCTCTTTCCTCCTTCAAGATTCTCTTGATTTCACCTTCACTCTGCTTTTCTGCTTAGGAAGCATATTATTTTGTTGTCTGTACANATTGTCTCAGTGTCTTGTGTTTAATGATTCTGGGCATCCTTCAGAGGAGAGGGCTTTGTGTTATAGCATTTCAGAAGCAACTCACTTTTTGATTAATATCCAAATAAAAAAATGATTTTCCCCTAACTTTCAAAGTCATGGAAATCTTTGCAAGTTCTCTAGAACTGTTTTGACAAGCTAAAACACCATTGTGGATCAAACAATTCCAGTTGGGTTTCTTTATAATGATTTCCCAGGCCACACCATCTGACAATAACCAGTTTGTGGCCATGCACACTGTTCTAGGCAATAACAATTATATATATATATATACATATATATATATATATATACACACATACATATATATGCATTGTGCTTTCCTTTTATACTGGTCAGTTTAAATATGCAACAACATAGTTATTCTAATTTTCATTCACTTTAGAGTTTTCATTGCTTTCCCTAAAAGTAGTCTTGCCTTTTTCTCACCAACAAAAAATATGGACATACTATACAACAAAAGTCTCCTCTTTTATTGCTTGTAGCACTTGGATTTCATTTCATTTTTATCTACATTGCTCCATTACATCACATGAAAATAATGAAATTGCCTTTGGAACTTATAGGCATTTAAAAATTATTTATTCTAGTTTGATTTTATGTATATGGGTGTTTGGCTTGCATGTACTTTGNGCCCTGCCATCACATNTGTACAGTACCCATTGAAGCCAGAAGCAGGTGTCAAATTTCCTATAACTGGGGTTATAAGTGGTTGTGAGCCATCACATGCATTTCGGGAATTGAACCAGAGTCCTTAGGAATACCAGTCAATGATCCTTACCCCAATACATCTCTCCAGTCCCTATTTTTGATTTATATTAAAAATAGTGTTGAACACCCAATAAGTGATCCAACAGGTAAACATACTTGCTGCCAACCTTGATGATCTGAGTTTAACTCCTGAATCTGTGAGTGCATGCATGCACACCNATACAGAATAAGTAAATAAATGATTTTTTTAAATGAGTGGTGAAGTAGGANAATTCATNAGTTAAAGGCATTTATAGCCAAGCCTGAAACCTGAGTTCAGTTCCCAGGACCTACATGATGAAAGGAGAGAACCAACTCCCACTAGTTATTCTCTGTCTATGGGTACTATGGTACAAGCAGAGACTATTTGTACCATGTTAGACAATTATGAGGCAGGTTTTCAACTATGTTTGGTCAGAAAAATCATATGCATAAAATAGCCCAAGATAGAAAATAGGAAATGTATAAGAAAAGAACTGGGATAATAATTTGTGTCAAACATAGAAACTTTAAAATAAGTATAATAACTTGTGATTATCTAGTTATCTAAATAAGATATAAAAAAGAAAAATAAGCAATTTACTTGACTCCATATATATAATTGTATAACTGTATGAAGACACAGAATTCAATTCTAAGTGCATTTTTTGTCTTATGCAACTTAGGAAGATTATACTACATTTAAGAAATTTTTCTTTAAGCAAACTCATGAGCATATGAGCTGTAGATTACCTTCTTGTAGGAGTGAATGAGGATGTGTTGCGGGGAGGCCTGGAGGGGCTAGAAGAGGGAAGAGAGGATCTGTGATTGGTATGTAAAATGAATAAAAAAAAATCTAAAAATAGAAAATGTCCTATCTTCACATGGAGAGCAAACACCTTGATCTCCCTCTGTAACACTGGACTGAGACTCAGACACACACAGACCAAGGACAGGACTTGTGACTCATTGACAACACTGCTTACTGGGGCCCAACTTGGACAAAACGTAGACAAAATTGCCCTTTCATGAACTGAGTTCTTTCGTTATACCTGAGTATTTGCAGACTGCTTTAAAAACTGGACAATAGGAAAAAAAAAGAGATATCTTCTGGAAAATGGCATAGCTCAACAGAGGGATAGCAGAACACATAAAACATCCAGATTTAGCTGAAGCTATGGAGAAAATAACCTGTAGCGAACTGATGGTAACCATCAAGACATAAGAAGAAAAAAAATAAACCCAGACGATCAACCNTTTTCCTTAGATGAAAAATTACCCTAATATANACTAATGTTTCAGAAAGCTATANGGAAGGACTTTGAGAGGTTTTGAAACAAGAATTTCACAAATATTTGATGCAATAAATATCTTGAATTTAAATGTTTCCACAATGTGCACATGTTTCCAAGCATTGCTTTCACATTTTATAACTCAATCAAAATTAATTTTATATAGAAAAGGCCACCTCTGCCAAGGAAGCAGGTAGGCTGATTGCAGATCTTCACCTCTCCTTCTTTTCCTCCAAATCCAATCCNCCAGTTTCGAAGCCTTAGCTCTGTAGCAGAATACCTGCTGGGGTCTCCCTTCCAACTTTAACCCAATCACCAATGGTCACAAAGATCTTCTTCCCTCCTTCCCCCAAATGATCCCATTAAACCAGCTTCCAACACTAGCAGGCATTCCCTAGGAACACACAAGCTGAGCAGGATAGAGAAGCAGGTCTACAGGAAATTTCTTGCCAGGCAACACACAGCCGTCATAGTATCCTAAAACACAAAGAGGAAACAGAAATGAAGGAACCAACAAAGACAAAACCAGATATCAGCACCTAGACCTGTAACCAACCCGATNCCAGGTGCCTAGATGCCAGCACAGAAGCAGAATCAATAACAGCCAGGACAATGTGTCTCCACTCTCAGCAACTCCACAACAGCAGGCCCTGGATATCACAACTTAGGTGAAGCCCAAGAAGAAGACCTTAAAATATTCTGTATGGAGTTGGTAAAGGTCCTGGGAGAGGAAATGAACAAATCCCTTAAAGAAATTGTGGAAAACACAAAAAGTAATGGGAAGAAATTAATAAATTCCTTAAATAAACCCAGGATAACACAAACAAACAATATAAAGAAATGAATAAAATGGTTCAAGGATTGAAAATAGAAATGCAATCAATAAAGAAATCCCAAACTAAGGAAATTCTGAAAATGAAAAATTTAGGAACTCAAACTGGAACTTCAGAGGTGAGCTTCACCAACAGAATATAAGAGATGNAAGAAAGAATTTCAGGCATTGAAGATACTACAGAAGAAATGGATTCATCTGTCAAAGAAAATTTTAAATATTAAAATGTTAAAAACTCCTGAAACAAACATCCAGGAAATCTGGAACACTATGAAAAGACCAAATCTAAGAATGATAGGAGTAGAGGAAGGAGAAGAGACACAGCTCAAAGCTCGAAGTACTTTTAACAGAATCATCAAAGAACTATTTTCTAACCAAAAGAAAGGGATACCTACCTATAAAGGTACAAGAAGCAGAACAACAAATATATTAGACAAGGAAAGAAATACCCATTGGCACATAATAATCAAAACACTAAATATACAGAGAAAAAGGAATGTTAAAAAGCTGCAAGGGAGAAAGACCAAGCAACATAGAGTCAGACCTAATATAATTATACCTGACTTCTCAATGGAAACTTTAAATACCAGAAGGGCCCAGACAGATGTGCTACAGAGCCTAAGAGACCACAGATGCAAGCTCAGGCTACTATACCTAGTAAACTTTTCAATCACCATAGATGGAGAAAATACGATATTTCATAAAACAGTCAAATTTAAGCAATATTTATCTCCAAATCCAGCCCTGTATAAGGTTCTAGAAGGAAAACTCCAACCTAAGGAGGTTAAATACAATAATGAAAACACAGGGAATTAATATTCTCAGACCAGCAAAATCATAAAAAGGGAAACACACACACACACAACAGGAGAGAGAGAGAGAGAGAGAGAGAGAGAGAGAGAGAGAGAGGGAGAGAGGGAGAGGCAGTTATCACAACCACCACCAACAACAACTAAAACAACAAAATAATAGGAATCAACAATTGATACTTCTGAATATCAATGATCTCAATTGCCCCCCCCCAAAAAAACACAGACTGGCAGAATGGAAGTGAAAATGGATCTGTCCTTCTGCTGCATCCAAGGAACATACCTCAACAATAAATACAGGTAAAGGATTGGAAAAGATGTACCAAGCAAATGGACCTAAGAAACAAGCTGGTGTATCCATTTTAATATCCAATAAAATAGATGTCACACCAAAACTAATCAGAAGAGATAAGGAAGGACACCAAATATTTATTCATCAAATAATAAATCTACCAAGATGACATTTTAACATCTATACCCAAAACACAAGGGGACCCAAGTTGATAAAGAAACAGGACTACAGTTAAATCACATATTGACTCTCACTGATAGTGGGAAACTTCAACACCCCACTCTCACAATCCAGACCAAAAAAAAAACATAAATGCTGGAGCCAAAAGAAATTATAAACTAAAGGGACCAACAGATATTTACAGAACATTCACCCAAATACAAAATAATATACCTTCTTCTCTGCACCTCATGGAACTTTCTACAAAAGTGACCACATACTCAGTCACAAAGCAAGTCACGAGAGCTATAATAAAATGGAAAAAAAAAAAAAAACTCCCTGCATCCTATCATACCACCACAGATTAAACCTGGATATCAACAACAGAAAGCTTAGTAACTCAATGAAGTTGAACAACTCTCTCCTTAATAAAAAATGGGTCAAGACAGAAATAAATAAAAATCTTTCAAGAATTCAATGAAAANGAATGCACAACATATCCAAACTTATGGGACACAATGAAAGCAGTTCTAAGATTTCTAAGATGAAAGATCATAGCACTATTTGCCTACATTAAGAAAAAAAAGCTGGGGACCTCTGAAACTACCAACAAAATAGCACACTTGGAATCTCCAGAACAAAAAGAGGAAGTCACACCCAAAGGAGTAGACAGTAAAAAAAAATAATCAGATTTAGGGCTAAAATCAATAAACTAGAAACAAAGGATAATAAGAATCAGTGAGTAAAAGAGTAAGTTCTTTGAGAAAATCAACAACATCCCCAAATCCTTATGCAAATTAACTAAAAGGAGGAGATAGAATATCTAAATTGACAAAGCCAGAAATGAAAAAAGAGACATAAAAACAAAAACCTAGAAAATCCAGAGTATTATGAAAGTATTCTTTAAAACCCTCAACTCCACCAAACTGGAAGCATGCTGTCACCAGAGGCCTTGTGGAAGTCCATGNTCAAAGTTGTCCCTGACTGTTATGGGCAAGGAAANTTCTTTTGAAGAAATGTAGATAACAGCAGACTTATAATTGAGAATGAGAGACATTGAAGTCTTCAGTGGCAACCCCCCCCCAAAAAAAGAGAAACAATCTAGACATGAAACCATTGAAGAAAGTCCTTAAAATTGTGATAAAGATGCTCAGGAAATATAGCTCNTCATGGTTGATGAAGGGCAGGGGTGTGGAGGGCAGGGGTGATGCTCAGTTATCTTTAAGGGGATGTCTACAGGGAGTTTGACCATGCTTCAATGAGTATATGGGCAAAACAATTTGTACTTGGTCCATTTTTTTTCTTTCTGGGGGAGAGCATAAGGGTGGGAGGGTGAACCTAAGAGAAATAGGAAGTGAGTGTCATCAGGGCGCATTGTATGAAATTCCCAAATAATCAATAAAAAATTATGTTGGGAAAATAAAAGAAAAAATCTCAAAGAAATGTATAATTTGCTTGAGAGGTACTACTTACTAAAGTTAAATCAAGGTCAGATAAGCAATTAAACAGACCTATCACCCCTAGTAAAATAGAAGCCAAAAGAAGTCCAGTACCAGATGGTTTTAGCACATAATTTGGCCAGACTTACAAAGAGTTCATGCCAATACTCCTCAAATTATTGAAGAAAATAGAAAGAGAAAAATTACCCATTTTGTTTTATATGGCCAGTTACAATGATACCCAATCCACACAGAGACCGTACAAGGAAAGAAAATTACAGACCAATTTCCCTTGTGAACATGCATGCAAAAATACTCAACGAAATACTTGCAAACTGAATCCAAGAACACATCAAAAATTCATCCACCATGATCAAGCAGGCTTCATTCCAGAGATGCAGGGATGGTTCAATATACAAAAATCACTAAATGTAATTTACCATATGAACAATCTGAAAGAAAAAAAACATAATCATGTTATTAAATATNGAAAAGGCCATTGACAAAACACAACTTACCTTCATGATAAAAGTCCTGGAGAGATTAGGAATAGAACAGATATATCTAAATATAATAAAAGCAATTTACAGCAAGCCCATAGGCAACATCAACTTGGAGAGATGCTCAAATAATTCCACTAAAATCAGGAACAAGACAAGGTTGTCCACTCTNTCCATACCTATTCAATATAGTACTTGAAGTCCTAGCTAGAGCAATAAGATAACTGAAGGAGATTAGAAGATACAAATCGGAAAGGAAGAAGTCAAAGTATCATTATTTGCAGATGNTATGATACATAAGTGAGCCTAAAAATTCCACCAGGGAACTCCTACACAATGGAGTATTCCTCAGCTGTTAAAAAAAAAGAGACATCATGAAATGTGCGGGCAAATGGATAGAACTAGAAAAAAAATCATCCTGAGTGAGGTAACCCAGACCCATAAGTATGGTATATATTCACTTATAGGTGGATGTTAGCCTTTAAATAAATGATAACCAAGCTACAATCTTTAGACCCAGAGAAGTTAGGTACAAAGAACTGGACTTGGGGTGGCACATGGATCTCTCTCTGNGGGGTAAATAGAATAGATTTCATGAGTGGACTGGGGGTGAAGGAATGGTATTGGGAGGATCAGGTGCAGAATGGAAGGGGAGATGAGTGTGAGATAGAGAATGCAGGAAAGATTGCTTGAATTGAGGGGCATTTGTGGGGTGGTACAGAAATCTAGAGCAATGAAAACTTCTTAAAATATATCAAGATAATTCTAATTAAGTCTCCAAATAATGAGGGAGACAGAGTCCCAGCTGGCCATCTCTT
>LZPO01044708.1:74434-88075 GCA_001675575.1 Neotoma lepida
AAACCTGCGTTGAAACATTTGCTTTGCTCTAAGTGCCTAGGGCAAAAGCCTGTGTTTTCATTATCTGCTGTGGAAAAGTACCATGAAATTTTTGAAATAATGCTTTATGCTTAAAATGTNTGGTTTGAGCCTACTATCCTTCTACATACATCCTGTTGTAGTAGAAACAGAAAAAAAAAAGAGAAAAGAATGATGAATGTATTACTCTAAAGGAGTTCTCCCAGTTGTTGCTTCCTTAAAGCCTGAATATTTGTGGAAATAATTCCATTTCTGGAATTTACCTGCAGAGTCCAAGGGTGTTTCAAAGTCATAAGCATCCTTCAATGTTGTGGTACTGCCAGCTTCCTTATTTTCTGTATATTTGCTGCTTCTGCTCTGCTATGTATGTCATGCCCTAAGATGCTAAGAAATCTAGCATGCACTTCTAAAAGCATCATCACAACAAGTAACTGCTTTGGTCCGATTTGAGAAAAATAGCGTAATTGTGTTCTTTTATTCTCCTAAAGAACTGTTACATAAAGAGCACTCCTGAAACGCATTTTCTTCGGGATCCCTTGTACACAGATTCAGTGAGTCTTTTGGCAGAGATAACTAGTTAGAATGTGAATGTCACTAGGCTGTTCTCTGAAGTGAGCAAATGGAAACCACCGCGTGGCAAACATTCTCCTCTTAACTCAGTGCCAAGCTCATCCGACT
The DNA here is from genome assembly GCA_001675575.1 of Neotoma lepida. Classification (NCBI taxonomy): domain Eukaryota; kingdom Metazoa; phylum Chordata; class Mammalia; order Rodentia; family Cricetidae; genus Neotoma; species Neotoma lepida. The sequence continues at coordinate 75,131 of LZPO01044708.1, forward strand.
TTTCAAGTTCTCTTACAGTACTTGATATATGACTTTAGGGCAAAATGATAAAACTGGGCACTAAACCTGAGGAAAGAAACAGTGTGCAGTGGGCTTTCCCCTCTCTATCATTTTAATCTTATCTAAATGAAGTGAAGCTATTTTTAATATTTCTTCTCCTCCACGATTTTAATATCGATGTGGAGTATTTCTGACAACATATGTTAGTACATTTGCCTCTGAAACCACAATTATGCTTTATGATTAGATGTGTTAATCTTATCAGGACATAAGTTTTTCTATAATTACTACTTATGAAAAGATTCCTCTGATTTTAGCTTTTTAAAGTGTAAATTGAGTATCTGAGTCTGTCGCTGGGTCTGTTCAGTCTCTCTTTAATCAGGGAAGAAGAGCCAGACAAGCTGGGGGTTTTTGAGGACTGACACGGTTGGAGAGGATCCAGGTCATGGATTATCCATCTGGCTCTGTGAGGATGTGGTCATGTACTCCATTTTCTCATTACCTGGGTAAGGGAAGAGTACAGCAAGCCCAGGTCCAAGTCGCCTTTCTAATCCTCTTAGGCAGCTAGCTCACTAGAAGCTTTGGAACATAGCTGCATGAACCGCACACTTCTAGCCATAAGGAAAGGTGATGCTGGGAAAATTAGAAGCGGACAGTAATTGTGTCTATCTAGGACAAGTCTCTTCCGCTAGTAATATGATGGGAAATGCCGAATACAAGTGTTCACATTATTATGATAATTCAATAATCAAAACTTATGTTACAGTGTTAAATATGTGCTTTGCGTAATTGACTTAAAGTCACTAGGATTTTACCAATATTCACAGTTTAAGCTACTAGGATTTAGCCATTTTATCTAACCTCTCTAAATTGCCAACATGTTCACATTGTAAGTAAAAATGATATAGGTCCATGTCAAACTGCTGACGGAAATATTCTTGAATTAAAGCAGTGACCCCTGTCCAAGTCCGGGAGCAGCTCCCATTGCTATTAGCACCATATATGAACTTTCAACATGGTATGTCTGTACTGTATGCATGTTAAGGGTGCTCTAAAGTATGTAATATCCATAGTGACAGATTCCTTGTATTCATAAGAAAAGAATTAAACTTTGCAGAAAGTGAAAGGGAAAGTTGCCTTAAAAAAATAAAACATCACAGTATAGGTAAAACCTGTAGGGATTCAACAGAACTTGAAAGATGGCTTTAAAGTATTCTTGATCTAGAATGATCTAAAGGGATTGTAAGAATTAATGAATAGTGGGTAGCAGACTAGGTCAAAACAGAATTTCTCTACCCTATCACCCCAAAAGTTTTCAGTGTAGATGCACACTTTTAACTCAGTATATANAACTTATTCAATCTGATATTTGCATTTCAAAAATCCATCCAAATGACATATTATTTATGGAAATCTATTAAGATTGCAGCATTAAAATTACCCACTTTTCTAAACACATCAAAAATCCCATCTATTAAGTAAATCACTGGAAATAATATTCCAGAACATGTTAATTCAGCCCCTATTTTATATAAAATGCAGTGTTGTGCATTGAAAACAAGTGACAAATCTCAGCTTCAGACTCTCCACATGTCATCTCATGAGGGAGAAAGAAGCACAATCATCATTTGCAATTAAACATGTAAAAATATACACTAGTAATGTGCACTGATGGAAATACAGTGCTAAATTGTCCTTACTTAACTGTAATACAAAAGGAAGTTGCAATGTCATAAAAATGTATATGGTTGGCGAAAATAATAATAGGTGCAATGATGAGATATCTGCACAGACAACATTGTAATTATCTAGACAACGTGCAACATTTTAGTAGTTAACAAAATTTCTCCATAGAATACCAGATAGTAAATATATTTGGCTATCTGTGTCATTATTTTCAATCTCGGCTACACATCTCTACCAATAGAGTTTAAAGTGAAGTGACCATAGACAAATCTGAAGCAAATGAGTATGGCCATGTTTTGAGTAAAATGTTATTTTAACAAATATAGGTAATACAGCTGGATTTTGGCATAGTAGCAATATTGGCCAACTCCTATTCTACATAAAGCCAGAAGTACAGATTTGAAACTGAATTTACATATGAAAATGTCTACTGTCTGTAGTATGTGCACATATGATAAACCAAGCACTTCAAACATTTACTCTAAAGACTAGAAATCTGTCATGCAAGTATTTCATGCTGAGTTTCACATTACAATTCCATGGACTATATTGAACAAGGACCATTTAATGGCCTAATATGGAGAAAGTAAAACTCTGCTGGATGAATTTCATGGGACAATTTTATTATAGCCCCAGGGGATATACTAGAGCAGTGGCACGGGTTTCCCATTCCCATATCCTGTTTTTTTATGATGTATTCAAAATGAATTAAGGCTATAGTTTTTTAACTTAATATTCCATATACTGTGGTTTAATGAACTACTCCTGGTCAGAGTATTCTATTCCCTTCAAATTACAAAAAAAGAGAGAGAGAGAGAGAAATATATATATATATATATATATATATATATATATATTCTTAACGAGAAATGCTGAAAACACACACATAAAAATTATCAAAGTAAAGGTACCATAACCCATTTTTTGAACTGACACATTCCCTAAATGAGAAGATGTATTTGGCATTTCTAACCTAACTCAATTTTCCATATTTACTCTATTCTTCATTCCTTGGAAATGTTAATAAATTCTTGTAGCTTTTATATAAAGGTGAATAATCATGAATAGTGAAAACTGTTTGAAATACTCACAATAAAGAATATAATATATACTGTAAGTGTGGTAATAAAGTTGCTCTTTATGTTAAAAATGACATAATCTATTCTTACTAGTCAGTTTTCACTGTTGGAAGGCTACACTTAGGTTCTGCATGGGTTAGTAAGCTGCTCTGTAATTTTAAGTTTGAACTATAAATGTTTACTCCATATCAATTCAGCCAAGTGAACAATATAATAAACATAACAGGTATAGTCTGTAAACTGGATGATGCTTGTCCACATCCGTGTAAGTTCTTAGAAGACTCACAATTTCTATCTGTAATTGAATACACAGACAATGAAATTACTTGAAGCATTTCATTGGTCACATGAAATTTGGAGAAAACATGTTTAATTTAAAGAAATTGAATAATAAACAAAATAATCTCAAAAACAAAACAAAACAAAACATATTTTTCTGACTGCAAAACATCCACAAATGACGGAGACTTTTTACTTCCACATGAGAGTCTTTCCTGAAGATTGGTCTGTCCTGAATATTACAAGATGTCACTCGCAATGCATTTAACACAGAGAAACCATTAAAGTAAAGCACTTGTATTTGGACAATGATAATAAAAAACAAAACAAAAGGCAGCCAATGGTTAATTGAATGCTCTTAAGGGAACTGATTTTCCCAAATTGACTCAACTCATTTCTGAATCACTGGAGAAGTGGATCAAAGCAAGACTAGAATCCATGAGGAGAAACTCCAGATCCAGTAGCTCCATAGCTGATGTCAAAGGGTCTGAATAGCTATAATGGGATAAATCCATGGAGTCTATTTGATGGTCAAAGGAATTTATTTGGGGGTTAACTCACAACCAGAATAAAGGAATTAGTTGGTGGCAAAATCCTGGAGGGGTGGGGCATGGTTCAATGTGGTTCTCTGGAGAGCTCTGCCTTGATGTGCACCAGNATCCAAGACCATGAGGTATCAAAGAGAAGAGAGCACATATGTGCATCCCAGGTCTTAAGGGTCCCTGGCGGCCACGCCCAAGGNGCGGATACCTAGCAGCTACCTGCTGCCTCATAAGAGGCAGTGCTTCAGGGCATGTCACAAACAACTACCCACTACATCTCCCCGTTTTGTCTAAGGAAGAAAGTTCTAACCTAACACAAAACTATGTGCAATAGGAATAATTATCAAGAAGAAATTAAAGGGTAATGANATAAACAAATGGAACATAAACAAATAGAACTACAATCAACAAGAAGAACATCAAACAAGAGACACATGCTAAAATCCAGAGATGTCTACACAGGTTTGGCTGCAAGTTGTAAGCTATTGTATGAGAGTTTTTTTTTTTTTCCATTATTTTTCACACTGGTGAGTTGTNAGGTAGAGATAAATTTTAATGTGAGTGGTAATGAGAAGGACAACCATGAAGATGCCAAAACCTAAGTGCCATCCAAGAGAAAGAATGAATGTAAACTGTAAGGCTTTTAAAATATAATTGGGAATTATAAAATCCATTACTGAATGAATGATTAAAGGGAGGTTAATTCTAACAATTCTGTAACCCAAATGTGCTTTAGTACCAAGCCATCCTGCTTTCCGCCTATGAAGATGCTTGTCAACCAGTGACAGCTTTGCCCGAAGCAAACCAGCAAGCATTTGACTCTCTCTTTCTGGAGGCTCCAGGGGCATCTGGAAAAGAGAACAGAAGTTGTGCTTTTGGTATGGGAAAGGCTTTAATTCAAACTACATTAACATTGAAACAATTTAAATGGATAGGACACATCCTTTTGTTATTATACAAATTCCTCTTGATGATGACACTCTGAGCATGTAAATTCAGATGACAAAGCCACAATTGTAATGTAGAGTCTCCAATATGTTTGTCATTTGGGATATGTACCACATCTGCTATAGCCAACCTATGGTAAAGTGATACTCTCCTCTTTATTAAGGGGTAGGATATAGAGACGCAATGGGTTCCTTATCATGAGTAGCAGTAGTGTTGTATTCCCTGGCTTCCAATCTCTGAGCAAGTATATTGGTCTCAAAATAACTCTTTTCTTTCTTGATCCACATAGTATTCAAAAAAAGAGCCAACCAACATCCGTCCACTAGGTTACACTATATGATATTGACATTTTAATGTTAAAAATCACAAATTTTATGTAGTTTAGATTTAAGTCATCATATTAAATTCTAAATAAGATCATCATTTCATGAGTGGACTGTTGGAAAAAGTTTTTCTGTGTCCCACCCAGGCTCCTGCGGCTGCTCAGACCCAAGTAAACACAGAGGCTTATATCATTTATGAACTTATGGTCTAATGGCTCAGGCTTCCCATTAGCTAGCTCTTATATCTTAAATTACCGCATTTCTATAAATCTGTACTTTGCCACACGGCTCGTGGCTTACTGGTACCTTACATTTTGTTTATCCTGACGGTGGCTAGCAGCGTCTGCTCTGCTCTGCTTTCTTCTTTCTCTTTCTCTAGTTAGAATGTTCTGCCTAATCTTATTTTGCCTCACCAATGGCCACACAGCTTTATTTATCAACCAATCAGAACAACACATTTTCATAGCATACAGAACATAACTCATCAGTGGACAGCTCAGATATTACAGCTTAAAAACGGCAGCTGGAGAAATACATGGTCTGTGTTCTGAGGGTGGCCAGTCCTTGCCAAGAAGTATCACTCCACTCAAGATACTAAGACAATCACAATACACACAGCACACCCCAATACTTGGCCAGCACCAGAAGACTGGAAAGCATGAAGTCAATTATGGGACTCACAAGAAAGTTGAAATATTAATGAAGTATGTTAGTATCTGTAGAAAGTTTTCAATATTTTGTGATTTGAATAGATGTTGCTAAGTTGTGCAACCTACCATCATACTGATGCTGTCAGAACTGGGGACCTCAAGGAGACATGATAAAGTTAGGCAAAGAGATGCCTATAGTTACCCCCTCTGTGTTTCAGTTTCTAAAAATGAAGAATATAGAAACTACTGCTGGCTGTTGCCCATTTATTCCAGGACACGGGTAGGTTAGCAAAATTGTCTTAGCTGGAATCTCAGCACAATGAGACTACCAAGAAGAGTTAATGGGACCACAGCAATATATGTATGGAAGGAATAAGTTCCCTGAAAAGAAGTGATTTGAAATATATATATTTGTATGTGTGTGTGTGTATGTGTATGTATATGTGTTTATATGTGGTTTATGTGTATATATGTGTATTATTGTTATATATATAATATATATCATGATATACATATATATATATATAAAAAAAATCAAACAATAGTTTGAAAGGTTAATAAACCAGGAGTAACATTATGCCTAATGAAAGCAAAGTTTTCCAAAGCTGTCAAAATAACAAGTTAAATAAATGTAAACAATATTAGATTGATAAACCTAACACAACAGGTACTGTTTTTAAAATGGAATTATACTATTCTAATTAGCAAATAAACAAAGTAAAGAATCCATCTGATTTATTTCCTTTTAATAACACAATCTACCCAGAGCAAAATAGTCTATGTGTCGCTATTTGAACTATCAGGGAAAAAGTAACTGCACATTCACACCTCCCTTCTAAAGCATTTACATATGTTTCTGTGTAATTTTATTCTGACCCCTGGATACACCAAAGAGTCTTCATTACATGCCATTTTTAAGTTTAGTCGTCTGAATTACCATGAAAATTTTTCTCATGAGATTTATCTTGGATGAGATCTGTGAACTTTTGCATGAAAACTTGGAAATGAGTCTGTTCCTGGAACCAGAAAGCATTAACTATGTACTTATTGTAAAATTAAGTTTTAAAGAATAGAAGGCCAATAGCCCCTGAAATTAATAACCTTGAATTCTAGAAAGAAAAAATAGTAGTCCTTTACACAGTGAATGTTAACTATTTAAGAGTCATACTCTAATTTTCATTTATTCACTGATTACACTTNAGTTGTCCTCCAATTAGAATTCTATCTCAGAATGCACCAGTGTTGTGTTTGTGTGAACTGAGAATATCACAGGCAATCTGGAATGGAAGTCATATCCATTTAATTATTCCAAAACAAAACAATGTTTTGCACATGTGAAACAAATTTTATTTAATATCTTACTGCAAGCAGTTTTAAAATGAAATGACAGGGATTGCTAGGCACCCAACTCCATGACCAATTTCTTCGCGATTGTTTACTCTCACTACTAGTTTGTCTCTGTTTACTTCCTGTTTCCCTGCAGATAGTTCATAATTGATGGATAATGATGTGAAAACTTCTGAGTGACAATTTGTGATTTTCATTTAGGAGACTCATGCACTCCTTAAATTGGTCCTTAAATTGGATCTAGTAACGGTCCTGAACGTTTTCTACTGTCTGAATATAAGACAGTTTGTATAATATTCCAGACTTTCTGAAAGGCCTTTAAAATCACATGAAAACTAGATAAGTTTCTTACACTTGGATAAGCCTCTCCGAGGACACCTACGCAGCAATCTGAATCAGGCCAAATTAGGATAGTCCAGGTTTAATAGGCAAAAAACATTCCGGGGTGATTCACCGGCCCCTCAGAGANGATACCAGGACTAGAGACCAGAGGAACCACAGATCTGTTTTCCAGGATGCCACTTAAATAACCCGAGGGAGTGGTGCTGAGCCTCTCTGGGGAGGATCCGTGTTTGGCAGGCTTTGAAGGGGCGGGTTCAGCAACGTGCAGCCCAACATCGGGCTGCTACACCTGCTATCCACAGGCTAGGAGTTTGGGCGACTGGAGGTGTCAGTGGCGTTGGGGTGGAGCCTGAGCCGTACAGGAAGTGGGACCAGAGATAGGGCACCNGGCTGGCGTAGGGCCCAGCAACTGCATCCAGAAGTGGACCCATTGGGGCCAGTGGCCAGCAGGCAAAAATTGAGTGGCACCCAGGGGCTGCCCACTCAAAGTGGGATGCCAGGGGCTGAGGTGGACCTCCCACCAAACAACTGTGTCCACCAGAATGATTGGAACATGTTGTGGTAACACAGAACCTCTTAAACCCAGTGATTTAGACATTTAAAGAGAATCAAAAGTTGGGTGAATATTGCTTTCTTTTCTCATTATTTGAGAGTCATGGCTGGCTCCCTCTAGGGAATGTGTGGTGGAAGGAACTTAGAGCTCTTTGATATCATATGTGATGTTCCCTGATGTTCATAATAATATCTGCCAAACTCAGTCACAATATCACACCTGAATAAGAAAGGCTAAAATGATGGATCATACATCATACAGAATAGAACAAAATATGGAGTGAGGAGAAAGAAGAACTGACTAGAATATGATTTGTTGCAGGTTTCACTTGCTGTTACACCGTGGGTGAAGCTAAAGGCAGAACAAGTGTGGTACAAGTAATGCTGCTAGATTCAGTGCGTCACTATGCAAGTGCCAAGGACAACTGTAACTCAGTGCAGATACTGAAGCATCCACTGAGTGCTAGTATGTGCTCTAATGCATACCACACCTCTGCCTCATGACGCAGAGGGGTGGTTGTAATATTGAACTACACACAGTTTCTTTGTATTTGCCTGCCCATTTACATGTTATGAACTGTGACTACATTAATTATACTTGCCACTTTCTATAAACAAATATTAGTAGCAAATAAAACTAGTGTTCAATATTGCTTTGTATTTCTCCAAATATACCCTGTCAATAAATAGGTTACAGTCTTTGATAGCCATTTTACATCGAACTTGGATAGTGTCAGTATAAGCAACATGAACATGATTCAATTGATCATAATTTGTAAAGCACTATAGCTGCCTTATGCCTGCACTGCAGTGTAACCATTTGTTCTGTTTGTAGATTATACATGTCCAAATCATCTTTAAAGTCATTCTCATTTATTTAAAGATGCTTCTAGNTTCAATCCATCTGAATGTTACTCAGTGAAAATTTTAAAGAATTAAAATCATTTAAATGAAAATGTATCTGCATATATTTCTGCAACTGATAATCAGGAAAAACAAAGTACTTGAAGTTTTCACAATAAAATTATAGTCAAAAGAAAATTTTCAATGTTGAAACTAGCAGTATTTATCAAAGTACATAAAAATTTTCCCCTTGAGGCATTCATTTATATTATAAATGTTAATAACATTTACAATTTTAATAATTTTAAATAATCAAAAAGATACCCCTTGACCCTTAAATTTGACATATTGGGTTTCATTTAGAAACCTTCACCATAAGATTAAATAGAAGACAAGAAGAATAAAATATGTATGATGTGTGAGTTTCAACAACCTATATTTAAAAAAAATCACACAAATTAAGATTTGGACAAGAGGGTCATTTCCCCAAATATTTATAGTTACCATGCCTTTGTATGCTGATTTGCAAAGCATGTTTAAAGGGTTTAGGCAGAAACATCCACACAGTGATGCTCTAAAGTCAGCCTTTGTACCTACAGCTTTAAAGTACACTCTACAGTGTTTTTGTTTTGCTGCATTTAATGATGCAATAAAACATTTGCTGAGCAAAATTACCTTAACAACTTTTCTAGGGAAGTAGAAAGTAGAGTGAATGCACTAATTTTTCTCAACTGGTAAATTCAAGCATATTTTTCTGCTACCACTGAAGAAATTAAGTAAAGAAAATCCAATCTAATATATCAATACTCCAGTACTAATCTNTAGTGAAAATGGAACTCTAAAATAAGTTAATAGTATCTTTAAGAATATCCAGTTGCAGGGTTTAAGGTAGGCAAAGCATCTTGTATTCTTTTATTTTAAAACAAAGTTATATACTCAATCATTTATCAAATAACTTCATTTTCATTCAGGAATAATAGAAGAAAAAGGAAAATGACTTTGCCTTTTCAGAGTATCATTGCTTGAGCACTTGCTACATTTTAAGACACAAATAAACACTAACACTTACCTAAACCTCTTAGTGTCCTTAGGGAAACTTCTTGTTACAGATTCACAGAAGACAGCATCAGAAGTCAAAGTTCTGAAAGCCCACTGTGGTCCAACCTGTAGACAGACACTAGTCCTCAGCCTCTGTTTTATTCATCACCAAAGCCAAATAATAGCTTTATATACACTATTATACTTACTTATTCCATGAATATTTATTATTCAGTTTGACATGTTATTTAATAGGTGCTAGCTTAAAATAGTGCAAGAGAAAAATTCAAATTATTTCTTCTAGATTTAAAATGAAGTTGTAACAGGCAAAGTATTTTTGAAATTCCTTTTAATATTTTACTATTGATTGCTGGTGGGATGTGAACTTGTACAGCCACTATGAAAATCAGATTGAGGATTCCTCAGGAAACTAGGAATAGACCAAACTCAAGATGTGGTTATATCACTCTTGGGCATATGCCCAAAGGACTTTTTATCCTACTACAAGATATTTACTTATCCATGTTCATTGTTGCTTTATTCATAACAGATAGAAATTGGAAATAGCCTAGGTGTCCATCAACTGAACTGATAATGAAAGTGTGGTACATTTACACAATACAATATTACTCATTTGTTTAAAAGTGAAATTATGAAATCACAGGTAAATGAATATAGTAAGAAAATTTTAACTGAAGTAACTTGGACCCCAAAAAGACAAATATTGCTTATTTTTCCCTTATACATAGATGTTACTCTTTAAGCTCTCAATATGTGGCCTACAATTCATATAAACACAGAGGTTACATAGCAAGAAAGGAACTAGGGGGAAAAGAATATCTCCAAAGAAAGGAGAAATAGAATATACTGTCATGGAAAGACAGGGAGAGACTGGATTTGGAGGATTAAATGGCGAGGGGGATGGAAGAGAGAGGTAAGGGAGGGAATGTGGTGAGGGACAAGTAACAATAAGTACCATTTGAGGATCTGGAAATCTGCTACTGTAGAAGCTTTCTAAAATATATTCATATATGGAAATAATCTAAATAATCACTAAATCATGGGGAGAATATATCCCAACTATACTACCAAGTAAAACCTCCAGTGTTAGGACTAGGTTACATCTAGTTGAAGCATTGGCCAAATGGGGCTTCTTGGAGAACCACAGATATTTCAGGCTAAAGCCAAGGCTATTTATTAATCTTTAGAACCTAATGGTAAGGCCCTATTGCTGAATATATCACTCACTGACCACAGAGTTGTTGAACTTAGTAGATATGTCTAACTAGAGGCTTCATTCTTACTGACTAGAGTTCATGGTACTAAAAGGTACTCTGCATGGTACTATAAGATACTTACCAGAGGGGAAAAGGTAATCATCAACCCATCTACACATACTGTGACCTACAATGGTGACCTGCCTGTAAGATTTGCTGGGGCATTAGTGGCACAAATGTTGAGGGAGTAACTAAACACATTTTATTGTATTTAAAGTCAATTTTATGAGGTGTAACCCACACCTGACATTGCTCAAATGGACAAGAACTTGCAACTAGAAAGCCATGAGCATAGGGGAAAACCAAATACTTATGTTCTGCTAAAGGAACATAGCAATGAACAATCATGCCTAATAACATTCTGCTGTACCTATGCATCAATGCCTCACTCAGACATCATCAGAGAAGCTTGCTCCTGCAGTACATGGGAATGGACATAGAATCTATCAACTGGACAATGATCAGAGAGAGAGTATTTGGAGTACAAAGTCTTAAATGTAGTATATTCATAAAACCCCTACCCTTAGGGCTAAGAAAGCTATGTGAAGGAGGAAACAGAGCCAGAGAGGATGGAAACTGTGCCTTCCAGACAAAACAGGACTGATGCACATATGAACTCACAGAGACTGTAGCAGCATACACAAGGCCTGCACAGTCTCAAGCCATAGAAAGTTCCAGCACTGAGAGGTGGAAGTAGCAATGAGTTCCCACCCCTAACCAAGAAGCTATCTTCAATTGATACCCACTTGTGAAGGAAAAATACATACAGTTCTTTCAACTTCTACGATGTCAAAGTACAAAAAAATAAATATTTAATGTCAAAATGTAGTACATTTTATTTTAATCATTTATTTTGATTATATTATGAGTATGTATGTATGTATGTATGTATGTATATATGTGTAATATATATGTGTAATATGTGTATGCGTGTGAGAGAGAGAAGGGGGGAACCTACATGACATAGCACACATAAGGAGGTCAGAAGAAAGCTTGGCAGTATCCTTACCTTCTACCTTGTTTGAAATGGAATTTCTTGGTCTCTTGTTTGTGGTTGGTACACCAGGCTAGCTGGCCCAAGGGCTTCCATCTCCTATCTCACCATAGGAACACAGGGATTACAATGAGTACTAGCTTTGCTTTATGAANGGTCTGGATATCTGAGAATTTTGTCGCAGTAAATGCAGAAAATAAACATATATAGCTAAGGAAAAAGTAAATTGTATGAAATTCATTATATTTTATTATTTTGTCTTGCATTTAGAGTAGAAGTCATAAGTTAATCTTACACTACCTCCATAAAATTTTAGTTACTGGCAAGCATTTTGTTTGCTGGCTACTGCTTCACAATGAGTCTAACTCATCTGCTTTGCTGTTATGTGCTTGCTACATCTCAAGAGACCCAAATTGTTTGAAAACTGATGAAAGTGAAACATTCTATACCATAATGAAGTTGAGTCTATGGCAGTTGAAGCATCAGTACTGAGTATAAATCATCAACATTTGTTTATTCATAAAAAGGAGATACCTAATGCTGACTTCTTGGACAGTAGTGAGGTAACATAGTTGACATGAGCTGGATAGTGCACTGGAAATCTTAAGTTCTATATACCATTATTAACTCTCTTTGAATCCTGAAGATTAAATAGGTTGAAAATGAGAATATGAAAAGCAATAACTCTCTACCTGGTCCTGCACAGAATGATCACTCCGAACAAGCACCATATCAGAATTTCTTCTCAGGTTGTTGGGAAAATAACCACTATAGGGACATATCATCAGTTGGAAACCACTGGTAGGGATCAGGATGGCTAACAGTTTGTAGGAGGACATCTCTTGACAGTTTTTGGTACCAGATAAAGCAGGGAGCCATGAATTTCTGAAGTGCACCCATGTACAAAAGAAAAATCATTGTGCAGAGAAATAATGAATGTCTTGAGAAGTTTTGCTGGGTAAATGCCCTAAAATAAAATGAACTTTCTGCAGTCAACAGTTAGATCCTGAATGGGAGAGATGATAACATCAATTGTGCAGTAGAC
>LZPO01044709.1:21125-42525 GCA_001675575.1 Neotoma lepida
GGCTGGCCTTGAACTTGATATCTTAATGTTTCATCCTCCCAAGGAGCTGGAATGAAGGGCTAGAAAACCAGTTATGGAGGTGCATGCCTTTAATCCCAGCACTTGGCAGGCAGAGGCAGAAGCTATCTAATCTCTATGAGCTAAGGGCCAGTCTAGTCTACATTGCCACTTCTAGTCTAGGTGACCTGGCTTCAAATGAACATTTTTTACTTCTTACCTTTGCAAAAATTCTCACTTTAAAGAAAAATAAAGTTAATAGAGAACCCAAGGAGTTGTTTAACCATTGTTCAGTTTCGAGATATCTGAGTCCTTCTGGTTGGTACTCAGTCATTGCTCGGAAGAGCCAGTGTGTGGTCCTTCCTAGTAGATATCTTTTGTTTAAAACAGAAGGGTCCATGAGCAAAATAAGACATATTGGTGTGGTCTAAGACAGGGCTTCCATAGCCCACTTCTCCCCCACCCATTTCCTTAAATCCCCCTCCTCCACACCCTGATGCCTCCCCCACGTCACTAAAGTGAGTATGTCCGTGCCAGTCATTTCTGTGACTCCTGCTGCTCCTTAGGGCTATGGGCTATGCCTTACTGATTTATATTTCTCTTAGCACGGACACAGAGTGTGAACCAATGAATGTTCTATCAATGAATGAATCCATGAGAATATGAATCATTGGCATCTAAAGAACAATCCTTGCATTGCCTTCTGATCTAGAACAATTTTTTAATGTAACAAGATGCAGTTAGATTTTAAAGAGAGAAATGCATATTTTTCCCTCTATCCTGGGTGACTTGTGGCATGCTGGAACTAAATAGATCAGTTGCCTTCAGTGCCATCCTTTCTTTCCTGGGATTTTCTCCAGTGAGAACCTTTTGCAAGGAAAATAAAACAACCATTTAACAAGATAGACATTTAGTTCAATAGAAGAATTTTCCTGTGTGAAAAAAATCACCAAAAGGACTTTGCCTCTGAAAGATAATTAATAAAAACCTGCCCATGTGTTGACAGATCTGACATCTTGTCTAATGCCTGGCAGAGAAGAAAGTGTGGTGTGTCACACAGTTAGAATAAAACGTTCCACTTTGCAGCAAGGCCAAGGAGGAACAATGATTATTTTTAATCTAGAAAAGGTCTGGTTGTTAAATTGACACAACATTGGATCTGGAAATGTGTCTTTTCTAAACACCATAGTCTTCTGATCTCAACAGGAAATATTGCTGGGAATGGAAGGGATGGTGGAAGGGCGTTTTCTTAATTGTCTTGTTGTTGTGATAAAATAGCTGACAAATCAATTTAAGGGAGGGGAAGTTACTTGACTTACAGGTCCTCATGGTGGGGGGGGGGTTCCTGAAGCAGCTGGTCACATTGCATCCACACTCAAGGAGCAGAGAGAAGTGGCAAAAATGGGGAGGAGAGAGAGGGGGAAGAGAGAGGAGGAGAGAGGGAGAATGGGATCGAGAAATGAGGGGAGGGATGGAGAGAGAGAGAGAGAGGGCTTGTGTGCTTGTACTCACAAGCATACCCAAAGGCTCATCTCTTGGTGATTGTAGATATTACTCAGTTGCTGGTATTTACCATCATGGACAGTTTGGACATGTACAAGTCTATCTGTAGAACTTTGCCTTCCCACACACAAGCACTTCACTTCACGTATTGTAGGCTAACTAACAGCCCCTACACATCATTTGCATCCTAATTCACAGAATGTGTGGACATCATCTGGGGGACCCAGAGAAGTAAGATGAACCATAGCAATCTTTACTGGGGGAGCTGGGTAGCAGTGGGATGCAGAAAGCCAATGTTGATAGAAGAAAAAAGAAAGAATGAAAAACAGGAATGATTGAGACACTCTCCTAATGGTTTCAAAGATGGAGGAAGGAGGCCTTGGGCCATGGATGTCAGTGGCTGAGCTGGGAAGGAGAGAAAACAGATTCTCCCAAATGCTCACAGTCTGTGGATACACTGCAGACCTTATGACTGGATAGTGATGATAGGGTTCCTAAGCCACACTAGGCAGGCACAATTTTTCTTTAAATGCACTAAGGCACACTCTTGTGGGTGTTTATTTCCCTATTGAGTTTTCCATTTGAGCTTGCTTGAGTCTTAAACAGAAAGAGTTAATTCTTTTTAAACAAAAACTGATTTCACTGCATTGCTTCTGGCTGCGTTGGAAGCAGACAAGCCTCACCAATTCAATGCCATTTTGAGACGACAAAACACCTTCAAATCATCTTGAGAACAATGCCATAGCTTGTTATTCCCGTGAGAGAAGTTCTCGTCTCCTGAACTGGCAGTGCAGTATTTACATTTACCGAACCTCCAGTGTGGAACATTCTTCCTCATAGTTTGCCACTTGAAAAATTTCAAATCGTTTTTCCAATCTGGTCTTATTTGTGATGTGGTCCAAGCCTCTTCTCTTACCTAAGAAGTGCGTTATTCCTTCCTGCACGTTTCTGTCGCACCTTGTACATGCTGCAAGAGAATAATACAAATAACAGCCGTGGTCGCAGGGAGCAGATGCAGGAGGCCCATCTCTGTCCTAAACCTTTTCACCCAGGGGCCTCTCTATCTAAACAAGTAGATCCGTTAGTTTGCCATACAAATGAGGAAACAGAAACTTAGGGGAGTGGAATGCAGATTGTCTTAGGGTCACACAGCAACTAAGGGGCAAGGCTGGGATTAGAACCTGTGTTGTTTTAGCTCAAGTGTCTTTACCTTCAACTACTTGCTAAGTCCCTCCAGAGTGAATCACGATTTATTACACTACATGTATTATGTATGCCTTTCTTTCCTCACAGATGTTTATTAAAGTCTTCGTCCATTTCTCACTCTCTAGCATCTGACCCAGAAACTAGCAGATGATAAAAATTTTGAAATTTGACTAAGGACTAAAGAGCTTACATAGCATGCAAAGATCCTTAGCTTCAATCCCCAGTATTGCAAATAAATAAATAAATGCATAGACAAACAAATAATAAATAAATATGAAAATTGAAAGGTTTGAGAATGTAGCTTTGTTAGATCACATAAAACTGGGCATTGTGGTATACACTTTAAACCCAGCCCTCAGGAGGTGGAGGCAAAAGGATCAGAAGTTTAGGTTACCCTTGACTCCATGAATTTGAAGCCAATGAATTTGAGGCCAGAGACCTCTGTCTCAAGAGAAAGAAAACAGTGCAGAGGTATCAATGAAACAGTGAACTCACTGAGGCACAAGAGCAGATCAGAAAGGGAGGAACCCCGTCTACACCAACCATTGCTCAGGAGAGAAGCATTTAGGACAATTACTGCTGGTGTTGGGGTATTGATCCCTTCCCCTCTGGAGTCCTTCTGGGGAGAGTCCTCTGGTGCTACTTCATTTCCCCACTCTGAGTGAACTCCCTGTCTGCTGTGTGTCTCCCGTCTTCAGTGCTGCTCCCGTCACTCTTACACGGTGTCCCTCTGCCTTCACTTCCACAATTTTGACTCTCCTATTTTCCAAGGTTCTTGTCCTCCAAGGGACAAGAAGGATCCTGGATCCTCTACACCTAAGATAACCAGCGTGGATCCCTCTATGAGATATGTAACCAATATATTCTCAGGGTCTAGGGGTCAGGGTGGTGACATTTTAGAGGGTCTCTCATTTTTTTCTATTCCCTGCGTATTGTTTCATTGAAGCTTCTCAGCAACTGAGTCCAATAAATATTATGTAGCATCTCCCAAAGACAACATGGACAGATGACCCATTTGTTAAAGGCTACAGAAGTGGCCTCATTGCCAGAAGGCAGACTTTTTTTATCAGAGTGTCTGTGGACTGTCAGTCTGCAAATAATGATTCAGAGACTTATTATTAATTACAAAAGCTTGGTCTTAGCTTAGGCTTTTTCCCAAATAGCTCTTATAACTTAATTAACTCATATATATTTTTTAATCTATGTTCAGCCATGTGGCTTGGTTACCTATTCTTAGTATGGCACTTGCTCCAATGACTTGCTCCAAGTCTGCGAAATCACACACCTAGATTCCTCCTCCCAGTTTCTCTCTTTGCCTGGAAGTCCTGCCTATTCTCTCCTGCCTAGCTATTGGCCGTTCAGCTTTTTATTATACCAATCACAGCAATACATTTTCACACAGTGTACAAATATCCCACAACACAGACTTGTATTAGCTCGGCCTTTGGTCTCATTCTTTTCCAGATTCATACAATTAACTCCCTTATAACTTGAGGAAAAGCTGCCCAGTCTCATTCAATCAGAAATGAGGTTCAAGGTGTTGGTTTCAAATTGTGCACATAAACAGCCACAGGACTCACCAAGCGACAAGAAGCATACTCTGGCTTGTCTCCACAGGAACAACAACATCATTTCTAAATATTTGTTATCTTAACAGCTAGGAAGGTAGCAACTACTTGTATTCCTGTGGCTTTAAAACACCAAGAACATTTTGAGGAAGTTAGACTCCAGCAGAGTGTCAATAATACGAGCTTAGGTGTGCAGACTGACGTGTGCAGGTGTAAATGTGTGCGCGTGTGATGAGAGTCTTGGGAATGCTGTCTTCTTAGGCTGTCCATGGATAGTGGGCCCATATAAATCCTCTCAGCAGTCTGGGCTTTTGGTGTTTGGCAGGATAAAGACTCAATCAAAATATAGTGCTTTACCATGTTTGCGTCCTGCAAGTTAGAGATGGAGAGCAGCCTTTCTCTCCCACGAGCCTAAGACCCTCCAAACTCGTTACTGTAGAGCCGCTCTGACAAGAGCAAACCCAAGGTGCTTTGTGACAAGGAGAAAGCACCTGTCCATCCAGGCTAATAGCGAACACTGAGTTAGTCACTACTAGGAAAAGAGCACTGGAAGACGTGAACAGCTTTGCCTGGAAGAATAATATCGGGGAGCTGGCTTAAGGGAAGGTGAGATCTGAGGCTGTCCACAGCCCGTGAGATCATTATTTGTGGCAGGGAGTTTGTATTTATGCTGCTTTGAACTCGTTGTGTTAATCTGATTCTTTCTGTCTTGCTATTTCTCACTGGCCACTGGGACAAGTCTGCAGAACCTGGGGCATGGAAGCTCTCTGCCCAGGTTCTGTGCCTGTTCA
Source organism: Neotoma lepida (assembly GCA_001675575.1). Classification (NCBI taxonomy): domain Eukaryota; kingdom Metazoa; phylum Chordata; class Mammalia; order Rodentia; family Cricetidae; genus Neotoma; species Neotoma lepida. The sequence continues at coordinate 26,191 of LZPO01044709.1, forward strand.
TTGTGTCACCAGCCAGGTCAGCTCTGGGACAGACATGCACAGACCTTGGTGAACTGCTCCTTGCCAGCCACCTCCCCAAGATGTCTGTGTTCTGCACAGGGACTTAATTAAGTCAGTGTGCTTTCTATCAGCCCATACTAACATCATAGAGTTTTTCCTCTGTAGGAGGAAGGGATCACATGGGACATGTCAGTGTCTGGACTGAAGTGGTGACAATCCTTCTAAGTTCATCATGTTAGTCATTGATTCCTGGTCAGAATGATTGCAATGGAGCCAACAGCACAGGCGTGTGTACCTTTGTGACATGTGTCCAGAGACTCACATCCAGGAAGGCTCTTGGCTCCAGAGTCAGTCTCTAAAGCCTAAAGTGCAGGTGCACAACTCAAATAGCTGGAAGTATGGGGGAGAGTGCCAGGGAGCTGGGGGGTGGGAGGTAGTTAGGCCTAGTGATATGGTGCCATAGGGCAGCCCTGAGAAGTCCTCTCCATGCAACATGAGGATTCTTCTTTGTGATGCACTGCATTCCTTCTCTGCCAGTCACCTCTGCTGACCAGGTCCACCTCAAGTGCTTCCGATTGACAACTACATCAGTTTCTTATTTTGCTAGAACAAAATGCCTGACAAAAGTCACTCAGGGGGGAGGGGTTTCACTTGGCTCACAGTGTGAGGGTGCACAGTCCCTCATGGTGGGGATGTCATAGCAGCAGGAGTGTGAAGCAGCTGGTCACATGGCATCTCAGTCAGGAAGCAGAGAGAGATGAATGCTGGTGCTCAGCTCACTTTCTTCCCCCACCCCGACCCCCATGCCTAGGACCTCAGCCCGTGGAATAGTACCACCTATATTTAGGGCGGTTCTTCCCACCTCAATTAATCTAACCTAATTAATCCATCTTAGACCTGTTTAGAGATTTGTTTCCATGGTGATTCTAAATCCCATCAAGGACAATTAAGATGGAATATCACACACCACAACATGGAAAGAGAGAGACAGAGACAGAGAGAATTCCTTTCTTGGGAAGGGAGCTTCAGAGTTGGCTAGGCTCCTGAAACAGCACCCGTCAGGATAAACATACACACCCCTTTTAAAAGAGAGAATGTTTGTGCTGTGGGGGAAAAGGATGCCACAAGGAGAGTTAGGTATAAAGAGGACGGCCTAATCACCCGCTCTTGGTTCTGGTGCATGAGTTCAGGGCAGGGACTCTTGGAGGGAGGACAGAGCTCTGAGCTGCTGCCACCTTAAAGGATACTTGGATCATTTTATAAAAGTAGCCTTCCTTGCTCAGCCAGTACAGATAAAGGGGCTATCACTGCAGGACACCGATCTGCACATGCCCCATTCTGTTCTACTCTTGGATGCATGTGTGTTCCTGCTGCTCCCTTTTGCACAGGTCTGAGCCATTATCCACTGGGCAGTTTTACAATAGCACCAAGTAGTATTTTAATGACATCTGTTCCTGACTGCCCTGGGAACAGCAGCAAATTACACGCACTCATTTAAATATAATGTGCAGAGATAACAATGAAGATGTGTGAGTAATTGATGTGTGACTATCCCCTCTGCAACAATCTCCTCACTTAGTCTTCAGAATAACCTGCAACAGACCACCATTTCTCCCATTTTCCATCTGGGAAAACTGAGACACAGGTGACTCACCCGGTGTGACTCCAGTGAGGGAGCTGGGATTTGTACTGAATTGTGTAGCTCAGACCCGAGGTTATTGTCTTTCTAGGACATGAATCTGCTTCCAGAACAGACTGATGGTAATTTTCAAATAATGGGTATCCTTTGGTGATTATAAAACTCGATAGTTGCCTTGCTCACAGTGATGCATCTGCACCTATTGTTTATGGGCATCGAGCACTAATGCATAAATGAGCACATGAACCATATCCGAAGACCGTTATTGCCACGGTAGTAATGATATATTTGGAGTGCTCGCAGGTTCTGCTTGGCAAAGCTCCACAGGATGTGGAGCACTCTGTCCAGGTAGGATCTTCGTACCAGTGACACTGAATCATGTTGCAGAAAAGGCTGAGCTGGCCTGGGAGGAAGGCCAGGTGTTAATTCTTACAACATTAAGTGATGGTGGTCCATGACCTTCCCCACACTTAGACTTTAGTTGGAGAGTGGGAACCATGTCAAGATCACCTGCAGACACAGGCTTGAGTTCTGAGAAGTCCGACACTACCTAGAGCATTCTTTCATCACAGAGCAGTGAGACTTTCAGCTTTAGGAAGTGCTATTAGTCTGGATTCTACATTAAATGCAGTTATATGATTTCAAGGTAGGCTGCAGCATTACCAGACAGACACAATGATACATGTGAAAGTGGGGTGTATTGGATTAAGTAAGTCTTGGGCTGGGGAGGGGTTTCAGCAAGTGACACACTTGTTACTCTAGAATGGAGACCACAGTTCAGATCCCAGAACCCACATAAAAACCGGGTGGGTATTATGGCCACCTGTAATCCCAGCACCCAGGAGGCATAGATGGGGGGGGGGTGGTCCCCTGGAGCAAGTGAGACTGACTAGTCTAGAGTTAGTGAGCTCCAGCCCAGTGAGAGATTCAGCCTCATCACATGAGGTGGAGAGCAACTGAGGAAGACAGTATCAACCCAGGGCCCTCACACACACAGGCACACACATGTGCCCAGACACATGTGAACATGCATATATGCATACATAGATCCCATGTATACATGGAAAAAAGAAGAAATAAGTGTCCATTCCTCTCCATTTACTCAAAAGCAGAACGGTTCCTCTTCAGGGGATGGATTTGCTTGAGGTCCCTAGATGAAGTTAGACCCTCCTCTGCCCAGCTTTGAAGTAGTCCCCAAGGATGTCACGGATTCCTTTCAACTTAGATTTTCATTTTAGTTAGTCAATTATTTAAATGAGGATTTGCTAATGCTTTTCTCCTTTTCTGGACCATAATACTGCAATAGTTAACGTCTATCGACCACCTCTCCTGGGCAACACTTCCCTAATTAATCTATGAATCATCTTGTTGAGTCCACACACATCTCACTTCTCATGTTTCCTAGACGAGAAAACAGAGGTGCAGGGCATCTANAGAGCACACCAAATCCATCAACAAAAGACCAACCAAGTTTGAATAAGGAAAATGGCCCTGGTGACTACACTCAGGAAGTCTACACTGCAAGGCTTCCCTACAAGTTCCCGGCTGGGCTGGTTAGTGTTTGTCAGTTTGGCACAAACTAAAGTTAGCTGGGAAAAGAGAACCTCAGCTGAGGAATTGCCTTCATCAGATTGTCCTGTGAGCATGTCTGTGCGGTATTTTCTTGATTAATCATTGATGTGGGAGGGAGGGCCCAGCCCATTGTGGGCAGTGCCACCCCTGGGCAGGTGATCTGGAGCTGTTTAAGAAAGCAGGCTGAGTACAGCATGGGAAGCATGCTGTGTTCTTTCATGGCCTGTGCTTCAGTTCCTGCCTTGAGTTCCTGTGCTGGCTTCCCTAAATGAGGCACTGTAACCTATACTCCAAATAAACTATTTCCTCCCCCACTTGCTTTTGATCGGTGTCCATCACAGTAACAGAAAATAAACTAATCCTCTGGACCTGGTGTAACAGAGTCTAATGAATCCTAAGACCTCAACTGCAAAAGGTTGATTTTTCTTTTAGAATTCTGCAAGTATCCTGAGCAGACACTGTCAAGAATTCAGGGCAAGGGCTGAGCATAGAAAACATGAAGACTCGGGCAGAAATAACTGTTCTTGATATAACCAGAATTTCTCCCTCCTGGATGACTAGCTCAGTGTCCCCAGGGAAATTGTGCCTTCCTCAATATGTCTGGGGTGACTGGTTGACTGGTCTGGGATTTGAGGGCAGAATTAGCCAATTAGGAGGTTAACGTATAATCGCAGGCACAAGGTGTGACCTTTGCCCATTTTTGTTTAACTGAATTAGCATTAGCGGGTTATAGATTTTCTGCTTGCAACAACGCCGGCAAATTATTCTGAGCTCCAAGTCTGCATTCTGCAAATGTGCCACTTAGGATGTCAGCTTTATGACGGCTTAAGAAGGCATCAAACTAGAGCCTAGTCTCTGGACACAGGGACCCTTACAGACAGGACCTGCACAGACACTGAGCTATGGTGTCCTCCTGCCTACTCTGATTTGAGAAAGATGATGTCAGGCAGGGTGGTGACTTCTCCACCCTTAGCTCCTCTGAAGTGGCTCAGCCTGGCCACACCATCAACCTCCTGAGATTGATTCTTGCTCCTATTCCTTGGGGTTCAGTGCTTCCCAGAAGGCTGGCATTCAGAGTGGAGCCCCCGCTCCTCAGTGGCCAACCTTTTGGATATTGTTTGGAGTTTGCTGGCCGAGAAGATAATGTGCTTTCTTCACTGCTGATGTGCCCTGGTTAAGAATACACCATCTGGTTTCAGAGTTCGGTTTCTTTTAGAGCAAGTGCTGAGTCAAAGTTTTGAGTGCAAATCTTTGGGGGGCTGGATTCAGATAAAGATGGATAAGGGTGGAGAAATCAGCCAAGGATAGAAAGTGGCTAGTGAAAACTGAATTATCAAGCCAGACACTCACCACAGTGCACAACTAGAGTGTGATGCCAGGTGGAAACCGGCCGGCCGATCACACACATTCCAGGCATCTTGAAGGACAGGGGGCTGGGTTATGTGAACTAATTTCCCTCCTCCATCATCACAGAAGGCTGCCCCTGGGGATGTTACATTTCTAAGGAATCAGTGATGGTAATTTCAGCTCAGGTTAAAGAAGCCTTCTATACTTTTTGGAGAGCTAGCTTAGAAAATTAAAACAAAGCCGTGGTTATAGCAGTGGTTCTCAACCTTCCTAACGCTGGCTGAGACCCTTTAATACAGTTCCTAGTGTTGTGGTGACCGCCTCCCAACTATAAAATTATTTTTGTTGCTACTTCATAACTGTAATTTTGTTGCTGTTATGAATCATAATTGAAATATCTGATATGTAGGATATCTGATATGCGACCTCCAAAGGGGTCTATGTAGTCTATAGCCTAGACAGAAGGTCTGAGGGTCAGAAATGAGAAAGGCTCTTTCCAGGAAACAGGTCAGAGGACATTTAAACTTAGATTCAGATTTTTACTCCATCCATCCATGTGTAGACCTTGGGTATAGTTAATTTGCTTCCTAGAAGTTCAGGTCTTCTGCAAAATATACGTGTCTGTGCATTATGAGGCTGCCAGGGAAACTACCAGATTATGTTCAGAGTGAGCTTAACTCAGGACTTGCTGTGTGATAAGGACTCAAACATCTTGGCTTTGCTTTTGAAGCCTAAGAAGCAGGCCCATGTGAGTATGTGAGGTAGACACTGGGCGTACACAGGTAAGCTCAGGGACAGGCCTCTCTCTCTGGAGATGATAGTCTCTGCTTATAGATCTTAAGTCCATTTTTATCTAAGTTAGACCTTGCCCCAGAGGGCATCATATACTTTCATATCCAAAGAATGTAAGTATCTTCTGGGGAGTTATGAACAATTGTCTATTAACCCCACATGGGTCACTCACAGATTCCACCCAAGTCTGGCTTGATGAGCCAGTGAGAATAATTGGGGCTACTTAGATGAGCATGTGGTACCCAAGAAGATCCTTACCCTTCTTAGCAATGGTTAACACTTACATATCCTCCTGGATGAGAGACTTCATGTAGTTTGTGAGCTTCCTAGTGTGTCACTTTATGAGCCGTGTAACTCTGCCCGCTACCCTCCCCATACATGAGAATGTTGGTGGGCCCAGTCTTCTAAGTGTCTCTTATAAAAATCTTATAAATGATTAGGGGTAATCATTTTAGCTGTTCTGTTTTCAAAACAGCAATGGCCTTGCCATGCTTGGAGCAAAGTGCTTTATAACGGTATAGCTCAGGTTTTATTTTTGTTTGTTTTGAATGATGGATGAGAAGAAATCCTTAGGTCAAAAGTGAGGCCTTGGAAAGAATAGTACATTTCATATTTTCAGGAAGCCAAATTTGCAGAAGTGAATAGAAACTGGTGAAATTAATTATAACAGCCACTTTTATTTTGCACCATATATAAAATGTTATCATTTCAATGCATAATTACTGTAAAATTATTTTTATAATGGTTTATATTCCATCTGTGGCTTGATTAAACACCATGACCAAAAGCAAGTTGGGGAGGAAAGGGTCTGTCTGTCTTACATATCCAGATCATGGTCCAGCATCAAGAGAGCCAAGGCAAGAACTCAAGAAGAAGCAGGGGAGAGAAACGATGGAGGAATGAACACTGCTTACTGGCTTGTTCCTCACAGCTTGCTAAGTCAGGATCACCTGGCTAGGGGTTATACCACCCACAGTGGCCTGGAGCCTCCCACATCCATCATCAATCAAGACAGTGTCTCACAGTCCACTATGGATGGTGCCACTCCTACTCTAGTTTGTGTCAAGTTGACAATATTATACCCAACAAATTTTAGGGTCAGCTACATTGCTGGTGTTGAGTGGCCACCTGTGGTTCATTGCCACCATAGTAGACCAGGATGAAGGTCCAACAGACCTTGGAATACTTCTAGAAGTAACTCCAGAGGGAAAGTTCTGTTCTCTTTTTCCTTCTTTTTGGAGATGACACTGTTCCTTTGCATGTATGAACATGAAGCTGGTTTTAACTCAGGCGGCACCAGAAAATGACAGTTTTTGTAATGAAATTTCACACATGGCGCCCATAGTGTGATTCTTAGCAAGTGTAAAACTCTTACGACATTATTTCTTTAACTTCAACTTAATGGAAGTTGCAGCACCTGTTCCTAGTTTTGCATCTTCCAAAAAAAATCTCACTGCCAAAAATGAGCTGTTGGCAGCCCTGAGAGGTGTATCAACTTACCTCTTCGTTTGGGGAAACGAAATTAAAACCTCAGCTCATTTCTAAAAGTTGCAGATTTTGTTAAAAGGAAGAAAAAAAGTTAGCAGGGCAAACATGGTAGCTGCTGTTGAAATACTGATTGCTTCCTTTCCTCAGGTGTTCCTTGTAACAGCTGCAGATGATTTGGACTGCACCCCTGGATTCCAGCAGAAAGTGCTGCACATCCAGCAGCCGACTGAATTCATCGAGGACCAGCCTGTTCTAAACTGTAAGTCATTCCAAGATGCTTTGGGGCCACTCATGTGGACTTCCCTGCTGTTTGAACGTATCTCGCGATGTGGGATTTCCTCATGCTTTCAGGTTACCTTTCTTGTGTCACTGCTGGGCCCTGGGTGGATGGTTTCAAATGACAGACTTTTCAGCTTGTGGATTAATACATGACATGTATCTCTTCTCAGTGTTTTATCTCCAATGAGCCCACCTGCCTGACACCCAGAAAGGGGACTGCCAGCCTCCAGGGTGACTCTGTGCTGTGTGGAGAGAATGAATTCTATTTTCACAGGGTAGACCCAAGGGTAAAATCATTGCCTTCTTATAGATTGCTGCTGTACCTGCCGTTTCTCACGTGTAGCATTAGATCAAAATAATGGCGAGGGCAGGATATTGGCGGCTGGGAATTTGTAGACATAGGAATCAAAAACTCTTGTTCTCAAAGCTGATAAGATGATCTTGAAAAAGATTCAAATCTTTTCTGATGCTTCTGTGGATTAAAGACAAATTCCCCAAATTCCAATTGATTTCCTGAAAATGCGCATCTCTCCGATCTGGTTACAATCCTGCACTGTACTTAACACCAATATTATCTCACTTTACCTTTAAGAGAACAAAAGCCTGGAGACAAATGCCTAGCAAGTGCAGTTTTTACACAATAGAGTTTGAAATTTGTGGTAGCCCTCACCAATTAATTGTAGACTTTTGAGCACTGCACCATTCTTTGAACATTTTTAAAGATTTATTTTATTTTTAATCATGTGGCTGTATTTGTGTATGTGTGTGCACATGAGTGCAGGTGCCTGAAAAGGCAAGAAGAAGGCGTTGGGTCTCCTGGAATGGAGTTACATATGGTTGTGAGTTGCCCTATGTGGGTGCTGGGGACTGAACTCTGGTCGTCTGCAAGAGTGGTAGGTGCTCTTTACTGCTGAACCACCTCGCCCGCCAGACCCCCATTCTTTGATATTTGAGGATAATAGATATGCAAGCAGTGATCTAATTTGGTCAGATGCTCAAAGGCATCTGTAGAGAGGGTGATCGAGTATATGCTGCTCTTGTTCAGGGTAGCCTTCATTTCTGTGGTACATGGATGATACGTGCACATCAAACAGCTTGACTGATCAGAATATTCTAGGAGGCTGGTGCCTGTTATAAGGGTTTAAAGGAACACAGCCATTAAGTTGGGATGCTGAACATCAGGGTCTCCAAGGCTGGGGACATCCTGGCACAATGACACCAATGAGACCATCTGAACCACTGACAAGGTACAAGACCTGCATGAGAAGTGAATCTCAAGATGCAACTTCCTAATAACCGTGTTTCTGAGTGTGACTCTGGGGTCAGGCCATCAGGAACACTCATTTGCCCTTTGAGTTCTGCACTAATAAGAATCATTATATTTTAAGTAGAACTTGATTGATGACATTCTGACTTTCGTCTTCCCTCATTTCTGTGTCTGTCTGTCCATCTGCCCATCTCTGTCTCTTGCTTTCCTTTTTTTTTTGTTCTAAGTGATTACCCCAAATGGCATGGCTGTTAATATGTTGCAAAATGCAAAGCCACCCTCAGTATGGAAATTAATAGAGCTGGTATGCAAAGCAGGCCCATAAATGTTATTGCTTCTATAATCTTCATGACATCAAACAGCTTCCAATTCACCACCAAGAAGCTGGGAACAATCATAGTTTAGGGGTCTTTTTAATTTAAACTATACCATACTGTACATTCCAATATCAGAGGTGTATGTGTGTATGTGTGTGTGTGTGCATGTGTGTGTGTGTGTGTGTGTGTGTGATCTTAATCCCCTAAGTAATTAACTTGGTTATGGCCATTGCTCCTGCGTAAGCTCCTAAATGCTAAATGAGAGCAGGCTTATTATCTATGATAACACTCTCAGGGAAATCCAGTGATACGGGAATCAATCACAGTTTAAAATGTTGTGTATGTGTGTGAGATGTTGGGTCAGCAAAATCTGATTAGCCCCTCTAGTGAAATTGCTTGTCCATGTCTGTTACTAAGACAAAATACAAAGAGCAGCGCTGGTTAGGTGCTTGTAAGTACCTCTCAAGGCAATGAGGAATGGAGTTTATTCTGAGTAGAGCTTGTGGATGAGGTTAACTGTGTCTAGCTGGGGAGGAAAGGTTGTGGAGACTGNAGAGCACACCAAATCCATCAACAAAAGACCAACCAAGTTTGAATAAGGAAAATGGCCCTGGTGACTACACTCAGGAAGTCTACACTGCAAGGCTTCCCTACAAGTTCCCGGCTGGGCTGGTTAGTGTTTGTCAGTTTGGCACAAACTAAAGTTAGCTGGGAAAAGAGAACCTCAGCTGAGGAATTGCCTTCATCAGATTGTCCTGTGAGCATGTCTGTGCGGTATTTTCTTGATTAATCATTGATGTGGGAGGGAGGGCCCAGCCCATTGTGGGCAGTGCCACCCCTGGGCAGGTGATCTGGAGCTGTTTAAGAAAGCAGGCTGAGTACAGCATGGGAAGCATGCTGTGTTCTTTCATGGCCTGTGCTTCAGTTCCTGCCTTGAGTTCCTGTGCTGGCTTCCCTAAATGAGGCACTGTAACCTATACTCCAAATAAACTATTTCCTCCCCCACTTGCTTTTGATCGGTGTCCATCACAGTAACAGAAAATAAACTAATCCTCTGGACCTGGTGTAACAGAGTCTAATGAATCCTAAGACCTCAACTGCAAAAGGTTGATTTTTCTTTTAGAATTCTGCAAGTATCCTGAGCAGACACTGTCAAGAATTCAGGGCAAGGGCTGAGCATAGAAAACATGAAGACTCGGGCAGAAATAACTGTTCTTGATATAACCAGAATTTCTCCCTCCTGGATGACTAGCTCAGTGTCCCCAGGGAAATTGTGCCTTCCTCAATATGTCTGGGGTGACTGGTTGACTGGTCTGGGATTTGAGGGCAGAATTAGCCAATTAGGAGGTTAACGTATAATCGCAGGCACAAGGTGTGACCTTTGCCCATTTTTGTTTAACTGAATTAGCATTAGCGGGTTATAGATTTTCTGCTTGCAACAACGCCGGCAAATTATTCTGAGCTCCAAGTCTGCATTCTGCAAATGTGCCACTTAGGATGTCAGCTTTATGACGGCTTAAGAAGGCATCAAACTAGAGCCTAGTCTCTGGACACAGGGACCCTTACAGACAGGACCTGCACAGACACTGAGCTATGGTGTCCTCCTGCCTACTCTGATTTGAGAAAGATGATGTCAGGCAGGGTGGTGACTTCTCCACCCTTAGCTCCTCTGAAGTGGCTCAGCCTGGCCACACCATCAACCTCCTGAGATTGATTCTTGCTCCTATTCCTTGGGGTTCAGTGCTTCCCAGAAGGCTGGCATTCAGAGTGGAGCCCCCGCTCCTCAGTGGCCAACCTTTTGGATATTGTTTGGAGTTTGCTGGCCGAGAAGATAATGTGCTTTCTTCACTGCTGATGTGCCCTGGTTAAGAATACACCATCTGGTTTCAGAGTTCGGTTTCTTTTAGAGCAAGTGCTGAGTCAAAGTTTTGAGTGCAAATCTTTGGGGGGCTGGATTCAGATAAAGATGGATAAGGGTGGAGAAATCAGCCAAGGATAGAAAGTGGCTAGTGAAAACTGAATTATCAAGCCAGACACTCACCACAGTGCACAACTAGAGTGTGATGCCAGGTGGAAACCGGCCGGCCGATCACACACATTCCAGGCATCTTGAAGGACAGGGGGCTGGGTTATGTGAACTAATTTCCCTCCTCCATCATCACAGAAGGCTGCCCCTGGGGATGTTACATTTCTAAGGAATCAGTGATGGTAATTTCAGCTCAGGTTAAAGAAGCCTTCTATACTTTTTGGAGAGCTAGCTTAGAAAATTAAAACAAAGCCGTGGTTATAGCAGTGGTTCTCAACCTTCCTAACGCTGGCTGAGACCCTTTAATACAGTTCCTAGTGTTGTGGTGACCGCCTCCCAACTATAAAATTATTTTTGTTGCTACTTCATAACTGTAATTTTGTTGCTGTTATGAATCATAATTGAAATATCTGATATGTAGGATATCTGATATGCGACCTCCAAAGGGGTCTATGTAGTCTATAGCCTAGACAGAAGGTCTGAGGGTCAGAAATGAGAAAGGCTCTTTCCAGGAAACAGGTCAGAGGACATTTAAACTTAGATTCAGATTTTTACTCCATCCATCCATGTGTAGACCTTGGGTATAGTTAATTTGCTTCCTAGAAGTTCAGGTCTTCTGCAAAATATACGTGTCTGTGCATTATGAGGCTGCCAGGGAAACTACCAGATTATGTTCAGAGTGAGCTTAACTCAGGACTTGCTGTGTGATAAGGACTCAAACATCTTGGCTTTGCTTTTGAAGCCTAAGAAGCAGGCCCATGTGAGTATGTGAGGTAGACACTGGGCGTACACAGGTAAGCTCAGGGACAGGCCTCTCTCTCTGGAGATGATAGTCTCTGCTTATAGATCTTAAGTCCATTTTTATCTAAGTTAGACCTTGCCCCAGAGGGCATCATATACTTTCATATCCAAAGAATGTAAGTATCTTCTGGGGAGTTATGAACAATTGTCTATTAACCCCACATGGGTCACTCACAGATTCCACCCAAGTCTGGCTTGATGAGCCAGTGAGAATAATTGGGGCTACTTAGATGAGCATGTGGTACCCAAGAAGATCCTTACCCTTCTTAGCAATGGTTAACACTTACATATCCTCCTGGATGAGAGACTTCATGTAGTTTGTGAGCTTCCTAGTGTGTCACTTTATGAGCCGTGTAACTCTGCCCGCTACCCTCCCCATACATGAGAATGTTGGTGGGCCCAGTCTTCTAAGTGTCTCTTATAAAAATCTTATAAATGATTAGGGGTAATCATTTTAGCTGTTCTGTTTTCAAAACAGCAATGGCCTTGCCATGCTTGGAGCAAAGTGCTTTATAACGGTATAGCTCAGGTTTTATTTTTGTTTGTTTTGAATGATGGATGAGAAGAAATCCTTAGGTCAAAAGTGAGGCCTTGGAAAGAATAGTACATTTCATATTTTCAGGAAGCCAAATTTGCAGAAGTGAATAGAAACTGGTGAAATTAATTATAACAGCCACTTTTATTTTGCACCATATATAAAATGTTATCATTTCAATGCATAATTACTGTAAAATTATTTTTATAATGGTTTATATTCCATCTGTGGCTTGATTAAACACCATGACCAAAAGCAAGTTGGGGAGGAAAGGGTCTGTCTGTCTTACATATCCAGATCATGGTCCAGCATCAAGAGAGCCAAGGCAAGAACTCAAGAAGAAGCAGGGGAGAGAAACGATGGAGGAATGAACACTGCTTACTGGCTTGTTCCTCACAGCTTGCTAAGTCAGGATCACCTGGCTAGGGGTTATACCACCCACAGTGGCCTGGAGCCTCCCACATCCATCATCAATCAAGACAGTGTCTCACAGTCCACTATGGATGGTGCCACTCCTACTCTAGTTTGTGTCAAGTTGACAATATTATACCCAACAAATTTTAGGGTCAGCTACATTGCTGGTGTTGAGTGGCCACCTGTGGTTCATTGCCACCATAGTAGACCAGGATGAAGGTCCAACAGACCTTGGAATACTTCTAGAAGTAACTCCAGAGGGAAAGTTCTGTTCTCTTTTTCCTTCTTTTTGGAGATGACACTGTTCCTTTGCATGTATGAACATGAAGCTGGTTTTAACTCAGGCGGCACCAGAAAATGACAGTTTTTGTAATGAAATTTCACACATGGCGCCCATAGTGTGATTCTTAGCAAGTGTAAAACTCTTACGACATTATTTCTTTAACTTCAACTTAATGGAAGTTGCAGCACCTGTTCCTAGTTTTGCATCTTCCAAAAAAAATCTCACTGCCAAAAATGAGCTGTTGGCAGCCCTGAGAGGTGTATCAACTTACCTCTTCGTTTGGGGAAACGAAATTAAAACCTCAGCTCATTTCTAAAAGTTGCAGATTTTGTTAAAAGGAAGAAAAAAAGTTAGCAGGGCAAACATGGTAGCTGCTGTTGAAATACTGATTGCTTCCTTTCCTCAGGTGTTCCTTGTAACAGCTGCAGATGATTTGGACTGCACCCCTGGATTCCAGCAGAAAGTGCTGCACATCCAGCAGCCGACTGAATTCATCGAGGACCAGCCTGTTCTAAACTGTAAGTCATTCCAAGATGCTTTGGGGCCACTCATGTGGACTTCCCTGCTGTTTGAACGTATCTCGCGATGTGGGATTTCCTCATGCTTTCAGGTTACCTTTCTTGTGTCACTGCTGGGCCCTGGGTGGATGGTTTCAAATGACAGACTTTTCAGCTTGTGGATTAATACATGACATGTATCTCTTCTCAGTGTTTTATCTCCAATGAGCCCACCTGCCTGACACCCAGAAAGGGGACTGCCAGCCTCCAGGGTGACTCTGTGCTGTGTGGAGAGAATGAATTCTATTTTCACAGGGTAGACCCAAGGGTAAAATCATTGCCTTCTTATAGATTGCTGCTGTACCTGCCGTTTCTCACGTGTAGCATTAGATCAAAATAATGGCGAGGGCAGGATATTGGCGGCTGGGAATTTGTAGACATAGGAATCAAAAACTCTTGTTCTCAAAGCTGATAAGATGATCTTGAAAAAGATTCAAATCTTTTCTGATGCTTCTGTGGATTAAAGACAAATTCCCCAAATTCCAATTGATTTCCTGAAAATGCGCATCTCTCCGATCTGGTTACAATCCTGCACTGTACTTAACACCAATATTATCTCACTTTACCTTTAAGAGAACAAAAGCCTGGAGACAAATGCCTAGCAAGTGCAGTTTTTACACAATAGAGTTTGAAATTTGTGGTAGCCCTCACCAATTAATTGTAGACTTTTGAGCACTGCACCATTCTTTGAACATTTTTAAAGATTTATTTTATTTTTAATCATGTGGCTGTATTTGTGTATGTGTGTGCACATGAGTGCAGGTGCCTGAAAAGGCAAGAAGAAGGCGTTGGGTCTCCTGGAATGGAGTTACATATGGTTGTGAGTTGCCCTATGTGGGTGCTGGGGACTGAACTCTGGTCGTCTGCAAGAGTGGTAGGTGCTCTTTACTGCTGAACCACCTCGCCCGCCAGACCCCCATTCTTTGATATTTGAGGATAATAGATATGCAAGCAGTGATCTAATTTGGTCAGATGCTCAAAGGCATCTGTAGAGAGGGTGATCGAGTATATGCTGCTCTTGTTCAGGGTAGCCTTCATTTCTGTGGTACATGGATGATACGTGCACATCAAACAGCTTGACTGATCAGAATATTCTAGGAGGCTGGTGCCTGTTATAAGGGTTTAAAGGAACACAGCCATTAAGTTGGGATGCTGAACATCAGGGTCTCCAAGGCTGGGGACATCCTGGCACAATGACACCAATGAGACCATCTGAACCACTGACAAGGTACAAGACCTGCATGAGAAGTGAATCTCAAGATGCAACTTCCTAATAACCGTGTTTCTGAGTGTGACTCTGGGGTCAGGCCATCAGGAACACTCATTTGCCCTTTGAGTTCTGCACTAATAAGAATCATTATATTTTAAGTAGAACTTGATTGATGACATTCTGACTTTCGTCTTCCCTCATTTCTGTGTCTGTCTGTCCATCTGCCCATCTCTGTCTCTTGCTTTCCTTTTTTTTTTGTTCTAAGTGATTACCCCAAATGGCATGGCTGTTAATATGTTGCAAAATGCAAAGCCACCCTCAGTATGGAAATTAATAGAGCTGGTATGCAAAGCAGGCCCATAAATGTTATTGCTTCTATAATCTTCATGACATCAAACAGCTTCCAATTCACCACCAAGAAGCTGGGAACAATCATAGTTTAGGGGTCTTTTTAATTTAAACTATACCATACTGTACATTCCAATATCAGAGGTGTATGTGTGTATGTGTGTGTGTGTGCATGTGTGTGTGTGTGTGTGTGTGTGTGATCTTAATCCCCTAAGTAATTAACTTGGTTATGGCCATTGCTCCTGCGTAAGCTCCTAAATGCTAAATGAGAGCAGGCTTATTATCTATGATAACACTCTCAGGGAAATCCAGTGATACGGGAATCAATCACAGTTTAAAATGTTGTGTATGTGTGTGAGATGTTGGGTCAGCAAAATCTGATTAGCCCCTCTAGTGAAATTGCTTGTCCATGTCTGTTACTAAGACAAAATACAAAGAGCAGCGCTGGTTAGGTGCTTGTAAGTACCTCTCAAGGCAATGAGGAATGGAGTTTATTCTGAGTAGAGCTTGTGGATGAGGTTAACTGTGTCTAGCTGGGGAGGAAAGGTTGTGGAGACTGAAGAATGCCTGTTGAAAATTGTTCCAAACAACCCAAGCCTTCAAGAGGAGAAATGCCCNATCTATTCCGCCCATAATGAGGAAGTCAAAGCCTTTAGTATAAAATGGACCTTTCCAGAAATTTTTTTAAGCCACTTCCACCCCAACTCTCTCTTCTTCTTACTCATCAGGGTTTTTTTTTCTGTGCAATTTTAAAGATTTATTTTTAATTAATTATGTGTGTGTGCCTGTGTGAGGCTATGTCCACCAGAGTGCAGGTACCTACTGAGGCTAGAAAGGGGGTATCAGATTCTNTGGAGCAGTGTTTCTCAACCTTCCTAATACTGTGGCCCTCTAATACAGTCTCTCATGTTGTGGTGACCCTCAACCAGAAAATTATTTTTGTTGCTACTTCATAACTGTAATTTTGCTACTGTTATGAACTGTAATGTAAATATCTGTGTTTTCTGATGGTCTTAGGCGACCCCTATGGAAGATTGTTTGAACCCCTAAAGAGGTCATGACCCATAGATTGAGAACCACTCCAGGGGAGAGGCACTTGTGAGCCACCTGACATGGGTGACTGGAAGCAAACTCAGGTCTTCTGGAGGAGCAAGAACGTGTCTTAACCCTTGAACCATCTCTCCAACCCCTTCTCTGCATCNTAAAAGATTCAGCACAAGCCCTTTAGTGGCGGAAGAAGTATAAAGAACCAACTTTGAGAGTTGTACATGCTGATGTGAACTAACACTTAGATGATAAATGGAAAAAACTCAAATAGAGCAATAAAGTTTAAAAAAAAAGCTTGGCTATTTGAATTTACATATTATAGATAAATTAAATGATTTGCAATGTTTCAGTGATGTAGAAATAAAAGCTGATGTTGTCTGGGTGCTGGAGGTTAAGAAGAAGTAGATGAGTGA
>LZPO01044709.1:47896-66667 GCA_001675575.1 Neotoma lepida
GAGAGAGGGGGAGAAGGAGAGATCCTATGAGAGAATCTCACTCTAGCCAACTTCCTGGTTGACACAGACCCTGTCAGCTCTTTGGATCTCTGCCCCTCATTGCTGTAACAAGGACATGTTAGTCAGGGCTGTTTGGTTGTAATCTATAATGCCTCAACTCTACGCAGGTCTATCAAGAACGTGTAAAGTTCCTGCCTTAGTTTCATTTTTGCTGCTATGGCAAACATCGTGACAAAAGGCAGCTTAGGATAGGAAAGGGTTTATTTGTCTTTGAATCCCAAGATCACCATTTTGGAGGAAGTCACACCAGGGACTCAAGAGGCGAGTCACATCACATACACCTAGAGTAAAAAGTCAAGGGACAATAAATGCACCTCTCTTTGCTCTCAGTTAATTTTTCCCTCTTCCATATTGTTCAGGACACCTTGCATAGGGAATAGNGCTGCCCACAATGGTCTGGTCTTCCTGTATCAATTAACAATTAAGACAGCTCCCCACAGACATGCCCCCACAGGCCAATCTGTCTGTCTCTCCAGGTGACTCTAGGTTATGTTAAGTTGACAGTTTAAACTAACCAGTACAGTTGCCATCTCCCACAATAAAAAATTCCAGGTTTGAGTTGGCTTTGGGAAAACCTGGATTTAGGTGGTTTAATGACATCACAATATGACCCATCATCCCTCAACTCCATTTTCTAAAGTGTCTGTTACAATTTCTACTCTTAGATATGTTCAAGAAGTCCATGTGACCTCTTCTGTTGCTTCTTCTATCTCAGCCACCCAGAGCCTTTCTTTCCCAGGCATCCCAGCAAGCATTTCATGACCAACTGCATATGCCAATTCCGGGGCGTGTCACATGACTGAACTTGACACGGGGTCCAAGAAGATTTGGTGTTCTTGTTGGCCTTGGGAAGTGGTGATACTGAATCCCCAAAGAAAATATTATGCTGGGCTGGTACCAGCAAGAGAGTCCCCCACATACGAGGTACCAACCCCTATCACTAAGATGCCCTTTGAGGACTCACATCCTGTGACTGCAGGTTGTACTCCAGGCACAAGATTCTTTTAGAACCTACCACACAAGGAAATGGAAATGTCTTCGGTGGCTGGGGATGAGGACAGCCATCCTGTCACGCCAGGCTTCTTGCTGGTGATGCCGGTGAGCAGATTGCTTAATTAAGAACATCAGAGTCTAAGTGCCACCATCTGGCCTGGCTCTTCAACCTGTTGAGTGTCTTCATTTACATGGTCCTGCAACTGTCGTAAATCTCTTCTGNTTCTGCTTTTCTTCAAGGGCTTAGGAATACAGGAACATACGGATTTACAGGAGTATCTCCTAATTGAAGGCATTAGAGCCATGTGGATCAGGCTACTTAATGAGTGAGGCAGCGAGATGTAAATTGGGAAAGATTAGGCATGGCTTTAAATAGTCTGAGAAGGCTGAGGATCTTATTATCCTGTAATGGAATGAGTTCACACACATCCGAATAACCGCTTAGCGCCCTTGGTCTGTCCCTTCACCTTCATTTTTATGGGAAGTTCTTGTTGGCTAAAGAGCAAAAAAGGGAAGGCATTGCAAATACTTGCCAGCCAAAGTGTTCTCGAGTGTCCTTTTACTTGACCAAATTTGTGGTCTCTCTTCCCCAGCCACCTTAGGACATTTGCGTTTCCATGTATGCTAGGTTCTAAAACTTCTCACATGTGGAGTACAACCTACAGTCATAGGATGTGAGTCCTAAAAGCAGAGTCTTAGTGGGGGTGTGTGGCAGAAGAGAGTGTTTGCATGTGACTACACACACATGGGAAGGCCAGAGGTTAGTCTCAGGTATCTTTCCTCAGGATGCTGCCCACCTTGCTTCTTGAGACAGAACTAGTCACTGGCCTGAAACAGTTCAGAAGGCTGGCTGCCTGGGAGCTCCTGAGATCCGTCACCCTCAACCTCCCCAGCACGGGATTATAAACATGAACCATCACTCCCAGCTTTTCACGTGGGTTCTGTGCAGTAGCACTTTCTTATTCTGGGCTACATACTCTTCTTTCCCTGACTTCCCTCCTCCCTCATTCTTGGTCTCTAGACTAAAAGGTTAAGGATATTTAAGAAGTGTTTCGTCCTGAACATCAGTCCAGATGTGTTTTGGAATTTTTAAAGGACATAGGGTACTAAGATGGCTATTGTACCATCCCACCAGTAGGGTCTGGAGCAACACCTTGTCATGAGACAGAATGTTGTTCCAGTAGTAAGACATTCGAACATTTACTCTGATCCAGATTAAGGAAAGACCACAGATAGGATCACCCCAGTTCCGTTTGGGCTTTGCTGCTGTGTGAGTTATGACATGCTGAGCCTCCTGGATTTGGGGAAATCACAGACTATTACTATTTAAGAGTGTCCTCAAAAGAAGACACTCATCTGATCTGCCCTCTGCCAGCTGCTTCTGGGGGCAGCAGAGGGTGGTGGCTCACTCTTCTCCCATGCCATTTCCCTACTGGTTTGCAAGTTGGTAAATGGCATCTTGGCAGGCCACTCCTGAAAAGTGGCCAACTGCCACACCAGCTGATTTCTTCCCTAGCCGAAGCCTGAACAGTTGTCAGCCATCCAGGTTCCTGTGAACCGCACATGTCAGCTGATTCAGGAGACCTCTCAGAGGGTCTATTTTTAACTTAAACTGGTTATAATTTCCATATGTATATATTAAATTCTACAGAGAGAAGGGGGATTCCAAATGAGGAGACACTGATTCTGAATAACATGAAAGAAGTAATTAATGCTCGGAAAACAGTGGCGCATATGAGTCACACCCTCCGTGTGGTGAGCACGGCATTTTGTCTCAGTGGAAGGAAGTATTATGAATTGAGAAAGGAGAGTGAGGACAAGTGGAGATGAATCCTGCTATGGACAGAGTGTGCAGCCAATTCTAGGTGCTTAAGAAGGGCTTGAGACTGCTGACAGACCTGAACTAGGGGGCAACTAGGGCCATCAGTGTCGGGTGAATGCTCAGGGGATGCATGGCCGGTGTCCAACGTGGCAGAGAAGCATGGACCAGGACCACAGCCTGGTCCACAGTCAGGGGAGGGAGAGAAGCCTTGGCTTCTACATAAAGGCATGGGGTCTCATGCTGGTGGCTCTGGTCACCCTTCCCGAGCTTTCTTTCTGAGAACGAGATGCAGGTGTTCTCAGTTCCCAACTAACTTTAGACTTTGAAGAAAGACATTTAATTAAGTGGAGGGGGAGGAAATTATGTAGATCACACATTCACCCAAAAAACATGAACAAGGAGACCTCAGATGAGATGGAATTAGAGTTCCAAGGGTCTTTAAGCAGTAAGAACTCAGAACTAGGCTAGTGCAGACAGATATTTTTACAAATAAACATGTAAGTAAATAGATAATTATTTCAAAAAGTAAAAGAGCAACAAAGATATAAAGACAAATTATGTACAAACATATATTGTATATATACGTATATATTGTCACATGCCATGATTTTAATAAGGTTACAAAGCAAACAATAAAGATAGGTACGGACATGTGCATTTGTCATTCATTCCAGCACTTGGGAGGTTGAGACAGGAGGATCTCACATTTGAGACAANTCTGTGCAGCATAGCTAGATCCTGTCTAAAGACAAAACACGAGGTAAGAGTGGGAAAGTCCAACATACACTGGAGGATGCTTACAGGCGATTTACTAATAAAGGAAGATGGGTTAAAGCCGCCGTGCTAAGCCGTGCTCAAAGCTGGTTAATAGCCTATTACCTTCAGAATGATCTTTTGAGTGCACATGCCTTTCTTCTCTACTCCAAATTAACATGTAATTTTGCCAAGCCTACAGTCTCCAAGGGACTTGTCAGCAGTGAGGGGACAGCTCATATTTTCCCAGAGAGTTAAGTAATCTTTGGATAGCTATGTTAACACTCCATATGTGACATTGACAAGACACAGTACCCACCTCTTTGTCATAGTCTCATAGTTCAAACACCTTTGCATACTAATGTGATAAAATGATTACAATAAAATTAAACAAGAGCCAAGGTCTCATAAATACCAATGAGACTTGGTATGTATATGACAATATCTTGTTGCTTTGATTTCTGTTCCTGTCTTGGGTTCTTAAGCATTTGGGTGTGGTCTGTGAACCGCATATTAGTCTTGGGAAACTTNGCAGGAATGGCTAAGCTGCAAATCCCTGTCAGCATCCTAAGTTTCTGCTCAGACTCCTGGGAGGGAAGNTGGAGGTCTGAGCCCTCTGGTCTAGAGCTGGGTCTCATAATCAGAGATGTGGTCTCTATAGAAGGAACTCAGAACAAGCCCAAATCAGAGGCATGTCTACAGTCCTTGAATTCTGAGAACTCACCCCCAGTATCAAGAGACCTAGGCAGTGCTGAGCTCTATCCAGAGAGGACAGGTGGGGGGCTGCTGCATGCTAGTGCCCCCATGTTTCCACACTGCTCAGTGCAGTAGTGCAAAATGTCCCAACACATCATAAGGCGATTCATGGAACAGAATGCCCTTCCATATGGTAAGTCAACACCTTGTCCAGGTCTCNGAAGGGAGAAGACTGAGTGGATATTCACTGGTATTGCTGGAAGGTTCAGCACCATTGGTAGAAGGTCAGAAACTGGCCAGCTTTGAGTAAAATGTGACCAACTGACTTACAACTGTTAGCTACAGCAGGATTTGGATACCCAGGTACATCTCATGGGTGGGTTGCTGCTTGATAAATGAGCCATTTGTCTCAAGGAGAAGACTGTTGACTCAGATAAATTGATTTCCCTGAATTTCCTGAAACTGATGACAGAGATATTGCTGACTGAGAGCCTAACATGCTTGGGTAGTATTCTCCAAGACAAAGTGTTTGAGTCAGGTTGCTACAGGTGGTCTAGTTCTTGGTGTTAATCACTGGGCCATGCTCATGTCTGGGATCTCAAGATCNTGGATGTTTCCATTTGTTCTAGGTTTTCATTTTCCAAATGCCTCTCTTTGTAATACCGTCCTACAGANTAGTGATGGGATACAATGGAAGAAGAGTTCTGACATCAAACAAGTTTCAGAGCTTTTGGGGGTTGGTTATTTGTATGTCTGTTTGATTGATTGATTGATTGATTGATTGATTGATTTTCTAACTGTAGGCTCTTTTCAGACCTTTCCAATGTGAAGATGCATAGTACATGTATTACAAAGCATGTAGACAACGTTATAAATCCAGAATGACTATTTTCTTCACTGTAAATTTCAGAACTTGCCTTACAGCCATACACACATGCCATCTGTCCATCCATCAGTCCATCCATATATTCATCCATCCATCCATCCATCTATCTATCTTTACACACACACACACACACACACACACACACACACACACACACTTCCTGTAGCCTGGTTGTGCATCACACACACACTTCCTGTAGCCTGGTTGTGCATCGCACACACACTTCCTGTAGCCTGGTTGTGCATAATCAAACCATCTTTCTCCTTTCACCCAAGGCCTGAGGTCAACCTGAGTTGCCAGAAGTCAAGCCCCTGCCTCTGTTCTTGAGAGAGCAATGTGTGTATATGATCGTTTTCTTTCCTGCTCTTTTTCTAGGATTCTCTTGAGTTAATAAACCATAAGACAGAGTGGAGTTGCACTGATAAGTTTTCTCATTGCCGTAACTGAATACCTGACGAGAAGCATCTTAAGGGAAGAAGGGTTTGTTGTGGATTACCTCCTGAGGGGATACAGTCCATCATGATAAGTGAGGCCTGGCTACAGAAATGTGAGGCAGCTGCTCACACTGTATCTATAGTCAGGAAGCAGAGCAGACAGGAAGTAGAGCCAAACTATAAAACCCCAAGACCGGCCCCTNGTGACTCATTTCCCCTATCAACTCTCCACTCTAAAGACCNTGCTACCTGCTAAAGCCCAGGGAACTGCCACCCCTGTCNCCTTTCTCAGCAGCATTCCTCCAGCCTGTCACCCAGGCTCCAAAGCTTCCAATGTGAGGTGCCCTCCTCTCTCTGAATTCCTGCCTTAGCTTTTCCTAAGACTAACTGGGACATGTCTGTGCTTAGCAAGCCCTCTCCTCTCTCAGTAAAGCCCGGCTTTTTAGACTTTAGGAACATGGAAGTCTTGACTCTGAATTTTAAACCTGTCACTTTCTTGCCATTCCCGATTCAACCTCCAATCCTCCCNGGGCAGCAGATGTTTCTGGCACAAGAAAGGAGAGAGCAGTTAGCTAGGCAAGCAGGAAGTAAAGGCACACAGGCATTTGGATACAATTTCCTCTGTCACTTGGGGACTAGCCAGGCTTCTTGGATGGAAGGGAACCCCTTGTAAACTCACAGGGGTTGAGAAAAGCAGGTGTGTATCCCAGAGCCCACAAGCAGCTTGGAGAACCTGACCTCTGCCTGTCGTAGAAGTTTCTCAGGATCTGTGTGGCTTTGAGTCTAACCCATGGCACAAATGCTGGCTAGTGTCAGAAGCAGGGGGTACCAGGGAACAGGGGTATCAGAAACTCTGTTGAGGTTATTGATGAGTGGAAAGCAGAATTCTAGATATGTGTATCTTTCATGACTCCAAAAGACCAAGACCCTGGAAACAGCACTCTTGGCGCANGCTTATCATCATGTGAATATTTGACTTCGAGAAATCAAGGCTGGTTTACTGAGCATTTCAGAAGGTAGAAATTGAGCTCATTGGCATCACATGAGCTGCTGAGCTTCCCTGGGCCTTTGNGCTTTCTGTTTCCTCAAATCCCCCTTGACTGATTCAACCCTTTGCCCCAAACCATCACACTAGCTCTGCCCAGGGTCTAGCATCTACACTTCCAGTGAGGCTCTCCTGCTCATAAGTCAGCTCCATGGGCTCCAGAATATTCCAGCAGAAGGAGTGGGAGTTGGCTGGATCTTGGCAGGCTAGCTCTGGCATGGTGAATTCAGGCAAAAAACAATCTAGACTCTGGGACCTGCTGCCTGGATTTGAGATGGTGTTTTAATCTTTTTTTTTAAAGTTGACATACAAAATACTAGGTTTCACTGTGATTTTTCCNTACACATATATCATTGTACCTCATTCCCTTCATTCCCCCCATTATGCTTTTCTTGCATGTGTCAGCTTGAGCCTTCGTCAGCTATATAACCTCCGTGTCATTTCTGAGTCTCAGTTTTTANTTTTTAATTTAATTATTTAATTTCTTCTCAAATTAATATTAAGTTTTGAGAGAAGGTCTCACTTTGTAGCCCAGGATGTCCTAGATCTTGCTGTTCAGGCCGTGTGATGATCCACCCAGTTATGCCTTCTCAGTTCTGAGATTACAAGTGAGCACTTCGCAAATCTGACTGAGTTTTAATTATTTTTCATAATCTATAGAGGATGCATTTGTTTATATTTTTATTTGTGTGTGTGCATGCTCGTGTGTGTGTGTGTGTGTGTGTGTGTGTGATGCCTGTGGAGATTAGATGAGAACATCAGATCTTCTGCAACTGGACTGACAGGTTGTAAGCCACATGATGTGGATGCTGGGAATTGAACCCAGGTCCTCTGCAAGAGCAAGACACTAATGGCAAGCCTGGGGCTGACATGTAGCCTCTCCTAAGTAAGTGATGGTTATGCCATCAGCTAATGTGACATGATGCTGGAACCTCAACTTCTCCTTGGCCCTGTGAGAAAATTGTANTGCTGATGCTACNATGTGAGTTTTTACAGCCTCCTCACAGCATCCTAGGCATCTTCCCCTTTGCAATGGAGGTGCTTGCTTCTCAAGCACAGCAGTAGCCTGACTCCTCCCACCTGAGGAACCACCAACCCCCACCCCTCCAGCTCAGCAAGGCACCTGGCTAAGGGAGCTGAACATTTTTTAGCTTACTAGTAAGAGTTTGCAGTTACATTTACATAGTGCCAGGCTGGGTTATCCGTTCAGTGTATCAATGGCACTAAAGTGGATGCTAAATGTGTTGTCTGCCAAGGGCTTCCTTCTGGTTCAGGCTGAGCATATAGAACAGGCATTTGGATGGGAGAGCTTGCTCTGTTATTTTGGTGATGGGTTTAGGGAAATGAAAAGTATCAAATTCCTTAGTTTGTGGAGCTTTTCCAGGTTCATTTTGGTTGTGGATACAGCTAGGTTAATATAGGAAGGCCAGATGCTGCTCTAATAGCCTAAATCAGTAACCATCAGGGCCCTGCTTGGTCAGCATGCCATACTCACTGCAATGAAAGACATCCTATACTAGTAAATAACTTTCCTATCATATGTTGATATGATGGCATGTTTTATAAGTGGATCAGCCCAATATTGGTAGGAAAGTCCATTCTACTTGTGTGATATCAGAGAGCATCCTTTGGAAGCTTTGGATGCCACTCTTGCCTGGGTGAGATAGCTAATGCTTAGGACCTCAGTAAAGCAGACTGAATCGTCTCTACACCCAGGACTGGGGAAACTCAATGAGACTAAGTCAATGAGAGTNTTGTCAAGCCTTTAGCCTTGCCCTCTGGTGTCCAGTGTCTCCTAAAGATCACACTGGGTTCGTGTTGACCTTTCAAGTAGAATGTGGAGTTGGCCTTACATTTTCTAAGATCTATTGTTCCTGGGATTCTGTTGTTTTTTCTTCATTCCATTGTAGTGTGTTTGGAAAAGGCATGCTGTCAATGTGGATCTAAAATTTCATATAAATGTTGGGTGTGTGGAGGTTTCACAATATCCTCAGGTGTNTCAGAAATCAAGATCTCTAGAAATCCAGCCTAGATGTAGAGAGTGACATGCTGTAAGTTTATTAGAAACCGTTCTGNAGACATCAGCTGCCCTGGAGAGGGAGTCTTAGGGCTTCTTCTATCATTGCAATAAAACAGCATTATGAAAATCACCTTGGGGAGGAAAGGGTTTGTTTCAGCTTATGATTCTTCATCACAGTCCATTACTGACAGAATCCAGGGTAGGAAGTCAAACACAGCAGGAACATGGAGGCAGGAACTTATGGATAGGCCATGGAATGCTTCTTGCTGGCTTGTTCCTCATGGCTTGCTCAGCCTGCTTTCTTAGCCATCCAGAACATGATTCTCGGGAATGGCACTAACCCGAGTAAGCTGGACTTCACCTACATCGGCCTTTAACCAAAAGAATCCACTACAGATTTTCCTAAAGGCAAACTTTATGGAGGCATTTTCTCAGTTGAGAAATTGAGAAAATTCTCTTCCCAAATGACTCTAGGTTGTGCCAAGTTGACATAAAACTAGCCAGCACAGAGGGTTAGGAAGCAAGACTGGAGAGGAGAGCTCAGAATCGCAGAGTCTCACCAAAGGTTCAGCCAACTTTCTGGGAGCTCTGAAGGCACGCCAACCCTCTAGGGTACTTCTGAGTTGGGACAAGGGAGCCAGGGTGTCATAATAGTATGTTAGTCTTTCACAGCTGCTCTCTGTGGGAAAGGATGTGCGCAAAGGAGGAATCTCTTGGTCAAGTCTATATATTAGCATGGTCCTTAAGTGCTGGAGAGGAATAAGGTAGGTGGCTCATAGAAGTCCCCCACAGCAGGTAGGAAGCAAAGTATCTGGTACCCACTGAACTAGCTTCCATAGTGGCCATTGCTTTAGAGAAACCCATGTCCTTGGTGCTGCTACATGATATGGCAGTGGGGCACAGGGGACATTCACCTCACTACCCTGCTTGTGGTAGCAATTATCTGGTTTGTGTCCCTGGAACCCTTCTCTTCTGAATTCTGCATATCAGAAGCTTCACTCCTTCTGACCCTGGGATCAACTAGACCATGACTACTTTTTTTCTTTTTTTTTCAACTTTTAAAAAACATTTTAAAAGAAAGATTTGTTCATTTTTGTTTTATGTGTATGAATGTTTTGCCTGGCTTTCTCCCTCTCTCTCTCTCTCTCTCTCTATGCATCACATGCATGTAGTGCCCACTGAAGCCAGAAGAGAGGGCATGGGATCTTCTGAAATTCGAGTTACAGAAAGTTGTGAGCCACCATGTGGTTGCTGGGACGTGACCTGGGTCCTCTACAAGAGCAGTCAGTGCTCCTAACAGCTGAGCTGGACTCTGTTTTCAGCCCCTGTACTTTCTGTTTTATTAAGTTCTTATGACATTGCTCATATTCATCCCTACCACTGATGTTTCCTATCCTGCTTCCCCTTGACTTAGTCACCTTCCTCCCCCCAGATAATTTCCCTTCACCTTTACTGTCTGTTTAGTTTGAANGTATTAATATCCAGATCCCATATATAAGCACAAACATGCCATACTTCATAATTCCTCACCCTCTTGTCTCCCCTTCTTTAAGCCCCTCACATGACACAGTCTCCATTCTTTCTATGTTTTGTGCANGTGACTCAATGTATTGTTCTGCTGTAGGATAAATACAAGTTCTGCATGAAAGCGTGTAGTATTTGCCTTTCTGGGTCTGGCTTATTTCAGTGGACATAAAAGTCTCCAGTTCTATCCACTTTTCTGCAAATGACATCATGTCATTCTTACTTGTAGATGAATTAAAGTCCATTGCGTGTATAGATGCACACACACATAGACACATATATATGAATGCATGTATTTCTCACATTTTATCTGCTAATCAGTTGGTTGATGAGTATCTGGGCTGGTTCCACATTTCAGTTGCTGTGAGCAGTGNTGCGGTTAGCATGCTGTGCAAGCATCTCTGTGATATGCTGACTTAAGTTCCTCTNCCAACCACTGCCTTCTGTACAGTATTTACCATGTTACTTTGCTGTTAATCTGTAGACCATGTAATTCCTATCTTTCAAGGAAGTCTACTTCTCATCAGCCTTCTTACCTGAGGATGTGTGTGAGTCCCAAACTCCACTTACTATCTTGAGTAAAAGTCTTGGAAGTATTTTCAAGGCAGATATGGTTTAGTAAGCCAACACAGAAACATCTTCTAAGCAAAAGGTCACCATTCCAATATTGTTTGTCTTTTAAGGGAGACCAGAGTGTTCTAAGAGAAAGTAGACGCATGAAGAGTTGAACTCATAATGGAGTGTTGTCGGTTCATCTACCCGTGCTATTGACAGTGAAGGCAGCTTCCATCTCNGGAAGCTGAACCTGGGAATAAACCTGTCTCTGATGGAGTGCATTCTATTGCAGGTGTGACAGGTTATTTTGAAAGTTGAAAACAAAGGTGCTGCATGCTTTGGAAAATATTTATAAAATATTTCCTTTGCACACACCCCCTTCCACTGGCTCCTGGTGTTCTCCATTCGCTATGAACTCTTTAAGAAGAGTAAGTGCTGGCAGAGGGAAAGACCCTTTGCAGAAGAGAAAAGAAATCTGACCTAAAATCCAGGGCGCCTCGAAGCACTGCTTCTCTATGTAGGTGAGCTTGGTGTTGCTTGGCCGTCTTTCATCGTGTGCTTAGATACTGGCTCTATGCTCATCTTCCAAAATGACAATGAATCCATTCAGTTTTTGTGTGCTAGTCTGTTACTTACAGCTGGTGGGCAATCAAAAATCCAGGAATAAATCATGGAAGGTCCATGAATTCAGGTATGTCTATATGTGGAAGTATTTACAGCATGCACATATGTTTCTGAAAAGATGCAAAATACCATGATCAAATGTTACCTTTAATAAGCAGATAAGCATAAATACCTTATTTATTTTTAAAACTTCTGCTGGAAAATCCTCCCCAGGCAAATCTCAACATTAACATCGGGCTCCTTCAATGCTGTTTAGTTATGTATCTCAGTTTTAATTTTATGNTTTTTGTTTACTTATTGTGCTTGTATGTGCANGTGTGCTCAGATGTACACCATGGTGTGCATGTGGACTCCAGAGGACAACTCATGGGGGGTCNGTTCTCTTTCTTCATGTGGATTGGGAGAGAGCTCAGGTCATCAGTTTTGACAGCAAGCACCTATACCCTCTGAGCCATCTTGCCATCCCTCTTATTTTATTTTTAATAACCTAATGAGTATATGAAAGTTCACTAAATATTTTCCTAACTAAATGTTTATTTTTTTATGGTAAAAGAACGGCACAGAGTACTTCCTATAGACAGCCCCCATCCTGGAGATCTGCTCTTGGTCCCCATGTTGCTAACGTTTTCCCAGGCTGATACTTCCTCTTGGATGGAGCTGTCTCTGAGAGGCTGTGTGTCCTTCCTGACCGTGATGGGTCCATGCTACACCAGGAATACTAAATGAGTAATCTAGGTCAAGTTAGCTCACTCATCTGCATCTTGGTTGTCCCATAAGATGGGCAGCCTGTTTTCTACTTGCCTTGTGAATATTAAATGAAGTCATTTGCTCAAGGAAAGAACACAAGGAGAGTGAACACTAAGTGTTCAACACATGCCTACTGGTATTATCATAGCACCAAGATCATTGTTATCAACTATTACTTGCTGNCNTAAGCAGGGATAAATTACCAATGAGTCTTTTAGCCTCTTTGCCACATAGTTCTTTACCAAACTCTGGAATAGCCGAGGCAGCTGGGGACCAGAAGTATTGCTTAACTATAGAAAAATTCCCCCTCCATCCATAGACCCCCTTCCTCCTTCCCAGTTTCATTCCACAGGGGCATCTTCTCCAATGTGTGCTCTGTTTGTATCAGAAGCATGAGTTTATTGTATTCCACATTAATACCATTCAAGAAAAATAAATGATGGGGCTGGTGACATAGATCCAGTTGGTGAACCATGAAGACCTGAGTTTAATTCCAGAACCCTTGTAAAAAGAAAATGACATGTGGTGGTGGCACACACTTATATTCCCAGTGCTGGGTAGGTGGGGACAGATGGGTCATTGGAGGTCACTGAAAGGCCATCCTAGCCTGCTGGGTGATCACCAGGCTACNGAGAGACCCTGTCTCAGGAAATGAGTTGACAGTTCCTCATGCCAGGTAGTGCTCTGACGTGAGCGCATGCGTGTGAGCCCCCACGCACAAACAGCCATGACTTACTAAGAAGTTTGCTGTTTGAGCTTCAGCAGTCAACTTGATTTTTCAGAGACACAAATTTTGTCATAGAACATCTGATGGCCATGAACACTGGCTGTGGAGAGTCACCTCCCAGGAGCAGTTTTCTAGAAAGACATTCAGGATGGGTGTTCGGCACTTTTCCTCATCGAACACATCAAAAAGACACAGACGACTGAAAAGCAGTTTGTCAAAATATTAGTAGAAGTTATTTCTAGGTGACTGGGCGAAGGCAATATTTGCTTTTTCTTTGACTTTCATCTTCTTTTTCCTAAATAAAAGCTGTGTTACTTTAATTTTATAGGGAATGTTGTTCTACATTTTAGACCCTGTGTTAAACATTAAGCTGTGGAGCAGCATATTACATTCAGCAAGCCCACTTTACCTAGTGTGCACATACAACACACATACATACACAAAGAAGATTCTTTTTCATATGAAAGACTCACACTGGAGCATTTCTGTAAGAAATAGCAGGAATTTTTCCAGCATGTGAATTGTGATTCAATTTGCACTTCTTGCTTCTGAATCTCTGCGTGGTATGAAATACAGTACACATTACTTACAGAGACGTTATCATAATAATAAGTGCCAATCTTCACCATAGATCTGACTGGAGGGCAGGCCAAGTTCCCAGTGCTGTACCACACCAGAAATCCTTCCAGCCAGGAACCAACAGGCAGTGTAGAGACCATGCACACAGTCACTGCCACCACACAGTTCCATTGCAGGTGGCATACAGTCACCATAGCNTCTGTTCAGCCTGGCCACCAGCAAGACAGATCCATGCAGACAGTGGAAGCAAAGCTGTCCTTGGCAGGGTTGTGGCCAATATTAGACTTAGGCTCTTTCTGCAAGGGTGTGGGTGGGCAGAAGTTGTGATCTTATTACTCAAGCAGGCTGGGGAAATCTGTGCAGGGATTCAGGGGTAATTTTGTTTGNTCTGGTTTCTACCCTCCCTCAGCACCCTTCTGTGTGAAAAATAAACCAAAACACAAACTCTGTTGTTTTTTATTTAAAAGAAAACAAAACCCAACCATTCTTGTTCTAAGTGTTTTTTTTCTCCCCTGTGTCAGGGCTTGAACCTGACGTCTCTAACATCCTGGGTGTGCATTCTACCACTGAGCTAATCTTCTAGCCTCCTGGGAAAGGTTTTACCAAGTCCTGTTGTTTTCTGTTTGCGCTCTCTAAAACAAATAACACTGAGTCTTCTCAAGATATTAACAGGGAACAAAGTATTTTCACTTTATTTTAGAAGGAGCTGTTTGAATATGGGAAGCGTGTGGAAGCCTTCTCCTTTAATGTAGCAATTCAGTTAGTCCTGGAATTTGCCTGTAACTCATGTATGAAGGCNCACAGNGATCTGGCCGGTGAGAGTTCACTAATTCCAATTATCTGGACTTTATGATCACTTTCTGTGGGTCGAAGAGGCAGAGTTTTATTGGATGCTATCACCTGAGGCTGGGAATGAGCTTTCACACTATTCAATTCAGAAAGCATAAGGGGGGGTGGTCAGAGAAGGAGAAGACCTGAAGTACATATAGCACTTACATTGTGGAAAATCTGACCCATGGAACATGAGAGCTGAGAATGTCTCCTGTGTTGACTGGCCTGTGCACGTAAAGGACTTTCTGTGTCAGTCATCATCACCACTACCGTCTTCATTATCACCATCTTCATCACCACTGTCTTCATCACCACCATTGCTGCCATCATCATCACCATCATCATCACCATCATCACCACCATCATTATCCTTATCATCATCGTCATGTCATCACATTCTTCATTTTGTTGCTGTCATCGTTGTCATCATCATCATCATCATCATCATCATCATCATCCTATCATTGCAGGGGTTTGGAACAAAGTATTCAGCATGCTACATGCAACTTTGTCAAACTTGAATCTTGTGAAGTACAGGTTGTCTGGCCTTTTGTCCAGGGTTCCCATTAAGCATTGTCTGAGTGTGTGGTGTGTGTGTGTGTGTGTGTGTGTGTGTGTGTGTGTGTGTGTGTTTGGGGGAGTCCACATTGTTCATTGAGACATCCTAACTAATGTTGATGCCAGGGTTTTAAGAAGGACACTGAGACAATAAACCTAGGAATCTGATCAGCTGTATCTAGTCACCTTCTTGTCATCTCTTGACTGTGCTACAGTGTCCTTTGTTCCTCTGTAAGAGGGGTTTGTAAATGCATACTTTGCTCATAGAATCACTGTGATGACTACATGAGAGAACAGGGCTTGGGAGATGTCTCATGGATANAGTGTTTGCTATGTAAGCATGAGGACTTGGGTTCAATTCTCAGAACCCACCTAAAAGTTAGACATGGTAGTGCATACCTGGAATCTGAGTTCCTATGAGGCAACNGGAGCACTAACAAAAGAATTCCTAGAAGCTTGTGGGCCAGCTAGCCTTGTGCACTGTAGTAGCNAACAACAAAAAGACCCTGCCTCAAACAAAGTGGAAGATGAGGGCTAACACAGGTGCCTTGTGGCCAGTGTATGTCTAGACTCATAAGAACATGCATAACCACACACATAAAGCTGATAGATAGATGATAGATAGATAGATAGATAGATAGATGACAGATAAATAGATGACAGACAGATGACAGATGGATAGATGACAGACAGATAGATAGATAGATAGATAGATAGATAGATAGATAGATAGATGACAGATAAATAGATGACAGACAGATGACAGATGGATAGATGACAGACAGACAGATAGATAGATAGATAGATAGGTAGATAGATAGATAGATAGATAGATAGATAGATAGATAGATAGATAGATAGGGAGCATATCAAGCATAGGGTAGGCTCTTATATTGATTGTGGTATCCCTAGAAAGCAACAAGAAGGTATGCCCCACATCAGTCCTTTTGGTCATCACTTATCTCCAGTCCTGACTCTCCAATTTACTGTGTCATCCTGGGCAAGGCAACTTTTGTCTCCTCACTGGCAAATGAGCATTCCTGTGATACACTTGCAAGGGTTTGGAGTGTATATTAGTTTTCTGTTGCTGGGATAAAACACCATGACCAAAGGCAACTTAAGGAAGAGAGTTTATTTTGGCTTACGGCTCTAGCTCCAGAAGGATAAGGATCTCATCATGGTTGGGAGGAATGCCCGCAAGCAGCAGGCAAGGCAACAGGAGCAGAAAGCCAAGAGTTCACATCTCAACCATAAGCATGAAACAGAGAGTGACCCAGAGGTGGAGCAAAGCNTTTAGTCTCAAAATAGATCCCTGCTGACATACTTCNTTGGCAGGGTTGCACCACCTAAACCTCCCCAAACAGTACCACCACCCGGGGAGCCAGTGTTCAAATACCAGAGACTTGGGGAGGTCATTCTTCATTCAAACCACCACAATTTATAATATTCAATAAAATAGAATAAAACTCTAGACTAGCACCTCACANGTGAACGTTTGCTGAGTAGAGGGAACACAGGCACTGTGGAGTAAGTACAAGCTTGTGCCACCCTCAAATCTCCTCCCTTCTCTCTCTTTCTAAGATAATGCAGACTTATCCCTGTAGCCTACAGACTTAAGGATAAGGTCACTTTTCAGAGGCCAAGCTCCCAGGGGTGTAAAATGGCTTTGGCAGGCATCGGAGGCTGCTGTGTGAAAGGGAGGCTCCCTGGGGTGGGCGTGTAGTTTGGGATTCAGTTCTTCTGTCTGGGAGAGCTGACAGGTAAGAAAATGAGGCTCCTTCTTCATCTGAGAGAGCATACAATGCAAGATAGTTAAGAGAAGCAGCCCTGTGACTGCAATTTCCAAGCCTCTGGGGACAAGGGACAGAGGAGGGAAGTGGGAAAAGTTGTGAGGATCTGTCGCCCACGTTCCCTGCTGTATGTGTTTGATCACCTAAAGTTAACACTGATAGAACCTTTGTTGGGAAATGTCATCACTGAAGCAAAAGTGTTAAAATTTAAATTTAAACTGTGCCCCTGATTGTTAAGCAATGACATGGGAAACACTTTGACCCTAAAGACACTGTCCCTAGCCACCCAGGTGTAGGCCCTTTCTTCCTTTCTTTTTCTTTCTTCTCTCTCATTTTTTCAAATACTTCAGCTTTGTGAAATTTTTTGGATTGAAGTCCTTTGAAAACTGCTGTGGCCATGTTATTTTTTCTCCAGTCATCAACTTACAAGGTAAAGACAAAGCTGTGAAAAAAGGGAAAAATTCCAAGTCACTATTTCCTAGCCAGCTATGGTTTTAGTCTAAAGCTCTTTCCTTGCAAGAGAAAATCCTGTTCACACATCCCTGCTTGTTGCTGGACTCCTTTGCAGGTTCCTGGGTACCATTCAGGAGGCTGCCTCTGGTTGTGGCTCAGTGCTGGAATTTATCCATTGCAGGGGAAGATNGATGTTGTCTAGGTCTTGGGGCTATGCACTGCTGCAGAAGGGAGGAGGTGTAGTTCTTGCTCCACCTGGAGCTGTTACTTTTGCAAGAGATGGATACAAAGGCTGTCATATTTGATCACTATTTTTGCTTTGCATTTTAATTAATTTTAGTATAAAAACACAATTTTTTNGGGGGGGTGGTTTGAGACAGGGTTTCTCTGTGTAGCTTTGGCGCCTTTCCTGGAACTCACTCGGTAGCCCAGGCTGGCCTCNAACTCACAGAGATCCGCCTGCCTCTGCCTCCTGAGTGCTGGGATTAAATGCATGAGCCACCACNGCCTGGCTTAAAAACACAATTTTGTAGTCTGATTACAAAAGCAAAATGTTAGAAATTGTAGAAAATTTGCTATTCCTGGAAAAGCACAAAGAAAAGAATCAATTAAAAATACAAAAAGGAGCTTAATGTTCCTTCCATCTGATATACACAACCATGTACATTTCTATCCTTTCCTCCTTTCTGTTCCTGCCCTGCGTCCCTCCCTTGCTCCCTCCCTCTCTCCCTGTCTTCCTGTCTCCTTTCCTCTCTCTCTTTTCCCTTCCTCTAATACCCCTCCCTCATTTTCTGCTCCCTTCCTCCNTTCCCTCTCCATCTATTCTCTCTCCTCATCAATTCACACCAGGAAGAACTTAGGTCCCTTAGGACACCAGCTCGTCGGCGGACTGCTTCCTTCCGACATTCAAATCTCTGTACCATTTGCTTTCTTCTTCACCCTGGTTGGGTTTTCATGGCTTCTCTCTTTGCATTTATAAAAAAAAAAGAGTTAACAATCATGCCTACTTCATATGATTCTGTTAAGATTTAATAATACAATCCACATAAGATGTCTGGCAAAATGCCTGGAATAGAGAATGGTCTCAGGAAGCCCTAGCTATCCTCACCACTATGTTCTTACTTACCTAATAGAGTTGTCAAGACCTGATGAAAAAACTGTAGAAATACTTAATACAGTATATAGATATTATAATTATAAATGTGGTCATAAATACATACATTGATTTTTATGTTATTGAAGTCCCTTTTTTAAATGCATTTNTAAATGGCATTTTAACGGCTGAAAGANATTTTATGTGGCAAATAGAATATTCTGTGTGCAAATATTCACAACAAAACTANTATAGCTATTCATCTAGAATGTGTCAAATTTCTATTGTTTTAAATAACATTGTGTTGGACATTCTTTANATTAAATCCCCAGAAAGGTACTAGCTAGTTAGAGAGTGCACACACTCTAAAACGTAATGACNTCGCCATGGTGCCCAGCAAAGCTGGTCTTTTTGTGTCTGCATATGGATCCAGCGGCTGAATGTCCTGCATGCTTGCCAGCCTTGAGATTGTCTCTGCAAAGACTTGCTGCCCCAGTAGACAAAACACAGGAGGCCCCTGTTATTTTATTAACTTGTTTTGATTTACATAACAGCAATGTTGGACCTGGCCGTGTATTTTG
>LZPO01044710.1:0-12754 GCA_001675575.1 Neotoma lepida
TTTTTTTTAACAACACAAAAACTAATGATAAATCTAGTCCATGGTGGTAGAAACCAAGAGTGGTTGTCTGGGGCAGGTGTGATGGAGATGGAAGAGATATTAGCATGATGGTTAGAAATGCACACACAAATGAAATATTCAGAATATCCCAAATACTGCAAATCTCTCCATTTTGCACGAAAANNACGGAGGAATCTAAGAAAGCTTACAGCTTGTGGATTTAGGGGTGATGCCTAAGACTTGATCCCAGAATGGTCCTCTTGGGAGGCATTCTGGCTGCCTGATGGTGACAATGGTTACAGAGTTCTGTCCCTCTAATGTGACTACATCTGCTGCCAGCAATCTTTTAGTGTACCTAAAAGCTCAGAGACCTGGCATGTGAAGTGTTTGGAGGTGACACTAACATATCTCTGCTTAGTCANTGTCCATCTGTTTGGGAAAAATCTTGTCTAGAACTTTCTTATTGGCCAGCAGGTGTANGTATCTTCTCTTACTTTAGATTTTAGGTAGCTACTTTCATTTATTAGGTGTGGTATATGACCAAATTGACTTGACTAGTTGACACTAATGTCTATAGAAAGGGCTGGGGCGGCATTCAGAGATGCAATGCTGGCAAACTATGGAACTTAAGAGATTTTACATATTTAGTGTACTGCTATTTCCTACTAATTATAACTTTCATTCCAAAAATCCTGTGGTAAGAGTGCCTGGCTCTAAAGGACCCCAAGATGATCNTTCTCCTACTTGGCTTCAGCTGTCAACTTGACACAGCCCAGAGTAACTTGNGTGGGTTTCAATTTGGGGATTGCCTCCATCAGGTCAGCTGGTGGGCATGNCTNTGGGGCATGCCAATTGATGTCTATGATGGGTGGTACCATCTCTANGCAGGTGGGTCTGTACAGGAAAAGCAGGTGAACATGGAAGANCAAGNCACTAAGCTGTGTTCCTCTGTGGATTCTGCTTCAAGTTCCTGCCTTGATTTCCTGCATTAGAGGATGATGATGGACCACTGCAACCTGTAAGATGAAATAAATCCTCTTCCTTTAAATTGTTTTGGGTCATGGTTGATCACAGCAACTAAAATAGAAATAGTCATTCTTTTTGCATATATTTCCAGGAAAGTTGAACAAGGAGGAGCATGTCTATTGGGGGCCAAAAAGTCATCTAAGCATGTAGGCTCAGCAGGCTCAGCTGCATGCACCGCCGGGACCACACTCTCAGCTGTGAGTACCCTGTTACCTCTTTCTCTCGAGCGAAGTTCTCAAAGAGGGCGCTGAAGGAGTCATTCATTTTCTTCTTCTCTTCTTCCGACTCTAACTCGAACTTCTTTGTTATCTTATGTTCTGTGGAGGAGAGAACAGAGCAGGTTGGTGTATAAACGTGGGGGAAGCAGGCCAGAGAGAAAGCCAGAACAACTGAAATCAGAAGCAGTTCTGTACTGACTCAAGCCGAGGACTTTTCAGCTGGGGCTGCGCGCTCTGACCCTCAGCTGGGGAGAGGAGCCTCCTCCTGTGGGCCGAGGCAGTAGCCATGCGGGGTTAATCGGCACTATCTCAGTTCTTCCGTGTGTGGTTTAGTTTCTAGCTGCCGCTTGTTCTGTTTCCTCTGCTGGAGGAATGACTGTTTTCTCGGGCATCTTCTTCATGAAGGCTCTTGGCTAGCCAGATTGTTCATAATCAAAGTTCACGTCTAGCCCCGAGGCATTGGTAGGTTCACTGTTCCCAGGGCTGGAAGACCTGGCACCAGAGCCCCGGTACCAAACAGTAAGATCAAACACAATTCCCTCAGTGTCCAGCTGCAGGGATGAGTGGGTGGGTGTCTCTGGGCTGACGCCGTAACTCTGGTCTGGGCTACATGATGTAAAGCTAACTGGGGTTGCACCTTGACTTAGGTTTTTTTGTTTTTCTGTGTGGGACTCTTCTGATGCTTCAGTATTCCAGGCAAAGCCCTAAACAGATGTAGCTCCACATCTTGTTCCCAGCTTCAACTCCAGCGACCTCTTGCTGCCATGCCTGGGCAGTCCTGACTAGGGGAGCTGACTTTCCCAGAAGCCTTTGCAGTTAAGTGATCAATTGAATTTTAACCACTAACTGTACAATGAGTGGAGCTGGCCTCGAATGCGGACCAGGTGTGTAGAAGACTCACACCTGTCTCAATTCTTCCTCTAGTAACAATTTTTGCATTTTCCTATTTCCTTTCCTGGGAAGCTCAGCGGGTGAGAACNGCGTCTGTGGAGTGCTTTGTATGATCTAAGCTCTAGCAAAGCGTTAGAAATATTGAAAATACTTACCAATCATGTCTTCTATTGGAGGAGATGTGGGGGACACAGGGGCTGTCAGGATAAGACTGTTTTTCCCCCATTCTTTCCCCTTCCCCCCCAAACACACATACACATTGAATAACTTAGCTCTAATTCAAGAATTCCTTCGGAAATTTTAGGGTTCTACATTTCTTTAGAGGTCCCATATTTGTTCCAGCCCATGATGGGCGAACATGAAAGTTTTGGATCCCTTGATTCATGTGTCTGAAATTAAAAAAAAAAAAGAAAAAGCTTTGCCTTCATTGTCCTTCTTAGTAACTCAAGGCACAGTTCATTCAGAACGTTCAGCCTCTGGCCTTTCACCCGTGGCAAGTCCAAAACCCTTTCCCTCAAGTCAAGGTCAAGATTGACAGCAGGCTTCGTCTGTTTATGTGTTTTGATACTCTGCCAGGAAAGGCAGCAGCCTCTGTGTTACTCACTTTGTTGTAACAGGATC
This sequence comes from Neotoma lepida, assembly GCA_001675575.1. Lineage (NCBI taxonomy): Eukaryota > Metazoa > Chordata > Mammalia > Rodentia > Cricetidae > Neotoma > Neotoma lepida. Next base: position 2,757 of record LZPO01044710.1, read on the forward strand.
TTTTCCCGTTCCAGCTTCTCATCCTTCTCCCATTCTGCCTTCCGCTTTGACCACTTATCTTCCATTTCATCATAAATGCTGTCCTGTGGAGGCACAGGGGCACTATGAAAAGAGCTATAGCATGGGGACTCCGCAGAGATTGTGACTGCTCCCTTCGGCACTCAGCATAGTGCTGGGGCCTTGTTCTCCCCTCAACCGGGCCTCACTGAGGACCCCTGTGNGNGTGACACTTCAGGAAAACAATTCCAGCTAAGCTCAGTGGAGAGCTGGGATAAGCCCAAGCTTGGGTCAAGGGNCATCTACAAACAGCATTTGCCAAGCTGGATCTGATTTCCTTTGAAGACAGATAGGGCCCTCTGTATCGGAGAATCCCATCCAATTCTGCAACTCCCTGGAAGAGGGCTCCAACTCTGGACCTCATTAAGGTTGGGGAATTTGTCCTATTTCATTTTCTATTGCTCTGATCAAAAGCAACTCGGGCAGGAAAGGGTCTATTTGGCTTATACTTGCATGTTACATCCCATCACTGAGGGAAGTTAGGGCAGGATCTCAAGGCAGGAACTGAGGAAAGGCCATGGAGGAGTGTTGCTTACTGGCTAGCTCCTATGGCTTGCCCAACCTGCTTTTATATACACCCCAGGCCCACCTGCCCAGGGGTGGCCCCACCCATAGTGGGTTGGGCTCTCCCACATGAATTATTAACCTAGAACGGGCTGTGTTCTGAAACAGCTCCAGTGGTGAGCTCACGGAAGATAGAATGAGACGAACTTTTTGGATGGCAATTTGGCCAAATCTGTGAAAGGCCTTAAATATGTTCACTCCTTTGACCAGCACGACAATGTTAGGATTATATATGTTCAAAGTGCTATTGTCTGTTGCAGCAAGCGATNGAAATAGCACATGGTCAATGGGAAGGGGACAGTGAGATCCCAGAGGCGTGTTCATTAGGATAGCAGACACAAAAAAAGGAGGGAAAGGCACTAACATGCCCAATGAGAAGAAGATACAAAAATGTACATAGATTTGCCATACCATGGTCTCAGTGAAAGTTAAGACAAAGTGCAGGTATTTGTAGGGGTTATCTCTGGAGAGTGACAATTCTTTCTTTTTGGTGGTGTTGTGGGTTATTTCCACTAAAAAACCAGATTTACTTGTTTTATGTGTATAAGTGTTTTGCCTGCACGTATGTCTGTGCACTATGTGTGTGCCTGGTGCCTATGGAAGTCAGAAGAGGGCATTGGGTCCCCTGGGACTGTAGTTACACATGGTTTTGGACCACCACATGGGTGCTGGGAACTGCATCTGGGCCCTCTGGATGTGGAGGCCCACAGAGGTTTCCTAGTGAGATCTGAGCTTGCTTTACCCAGCAGGGCTGCATTAGAGGATTGCTTGACCATGTGTGTGGTTACTAGATGATTGGAAGGGTCTGCACTTGGCTGTGCTGGGGGGAGGTCTTTTGCTCCACCCCTTGGCATTCCCTTAAAAGGCCCTTTAGAACAGCAAGAGAGAGCTGGTGTTTAAGGATCCAGGCCCTCCTGAGGCTATCCTGTGTTTTCTATCTGTCTCTCTCTCCCCTCTATATTTCTATCTAAATCTCTTATCCCTCTCTCCTCAAGAGTACCCTGGGGAAAAAAGTGGGAGCTGGTCTCCCCCATCTGGAAGAGCAGCAAGCGCTCTTAACTGCTGAGCCATCTCTCCAGCCTTCATCCCCTTCCTCTCCATTCTGAAAAACAGTCAACGGCAATTACTTTGATGACCGCAAACGCTTTTTGCAACAGGCCTCTTCAGATTTGCATGGCTGGTTTGTCCAGCATGGAAGCTTCCTGCTGGGTACAGTGGTGACGCTGTGGTGGAAAGATGTTAGAATCTCTCCAGATCGAGATTCATCCCCGTGCTGTCAGCCAGGAATGAGCCTTGCTTTGTCCTCTCAGAATCTACCACACAGCTCTGAGGCTCACCTGATACATGTGAAACATATTCTTCAGGTACTTGTATTCTCTGCTCATCTCCTCTGGAAGAAAAGAAAACAAGGTGTCACTATTTCTGACAGGCACACTCCCAAATCTCATGTGACCTCCTCAGCACCACACCAGAGCTCCTCCCGNGGTGGTGAAATCTTTGTATGACCCCCCAGTCACTCTGGAAGCTTTATTGAAGACCCGGATGTTGGATGCTGCCTGAGCTGACTGACGCAGAGCCCCTGGAGGAGGGGCCTGGTACTTTTTGACAAATATGCTTCTCAGAGATATTGGAACTCACATGCTCTGTTCAGCCATTTTTGTAAGAACCCCCAGAAGTAAATCCTTGTCTGTGGGAAGGAGCAACAACACCTCCCAGCATGCCTCTGTTTCTCCTTTTAGTTTCTCCCTTTACGTTGGTTCTGAAAACCACACATTCTCTATAGGAATTGGAAAACAAGCAAAGTATAAATAAGACACTAACTTAAAATAAAGGATTATAAACTCTATAGTGTAGAGTTTCTCTTTCTCTCTGTGGGCATTAGTCTATAATCCCAGAATCTGAAGGATGCACACACTACTCTTCCCAAGGGCAGTGTAAGCAGTGAGGTCCTGTTAGGACAGCCCTATGCACTGCGGACTATGCACTGCAGAGCCTTGCAATCACCACATGTCAATTAGGATGTACTAAGANACTGCCATTTTACATGTGAGAGAACCTGAAGAAATCATAATGATATTGTAATTTTAGAACTTTAAAACACACTTAAAACATTTCACATTCTCATTTCACAAATACAAGCAGATTTTCAGGGAAAAGTGAGGACTAGCCCTTCCTTTCCTGTGTCATTCTTAGTCACCCTTATCCCCCTGAGCTTCAGAAAGGAAATCTTAGACCTCGGGCTGTGCCGACCCGTGGCCATGGGGCCGGGACTAAGCACCTTTCTTTCCCAGGGCCTGACAGTACCTAGTTTCTCTTGGGCAGAAGCCTTCTCCACCTTCAGCGCCTCCTTGTAGCTGTTCTCTAACTTCTCAAGCTCCGCTTCGTGAGCCTTTTTGAGATCGCTGTGGGACAACCGGTGAAAAGAAGTCCAGAGTTGGCAAGCTGGCTCAACAGGGAAAGGTGCTTGCCAGGGTAGCCTAAGAAACTGAACTTCATCCCTGAAAGCCATGGTGGAAGGGAAGAACTGACTTCCAAAAGCAGTCTTCTACAGTCCCAGGCACACTGTGACCAAGTGTGTGCAGGCACACACACACACACACACACACACACACAAACAAGAAGCCCAGAGTTGAGCTATTGCACTGACCACACACACACACACACACACATTCTCACTGAGGTAGGGTCCTCACTTCCTGGAGCACTCTCCTGGCTTCTATCCAGAGTGAGACATTTCCTACAGTCACTGCTTTGAACAGAGCTTGGGCAAGGGCCTCAGCCTCTCCTCAGCAGTCAACAGTTGTTGCTCACAGCTCACTTACAGAAGCACCCAGGATAAGTGGAGAAGCCCAGCTCCAGCCCCCATGCCAGGATTCCTATGCTGACAGTGTTTGAGTGTCATAGTGAGAGCCTCCAGGCCGTGAGTCAGATGGAAGAAACAAACATGCATCACTAAGGGAAAAAGGCTGATCTGCAAAGACTACATGATATGTTATTCCAACATCAGGCAAGGAAAAACTGGAGGCAATAAACCAATGAGTGGTTTCTAGGCATTGCCCTGGGAAAGGGTGGGGAGGGGTCAGTAAGTGGAGTATATGAAGTAAATAGTGAGACCATTATGTACGATACTCTCACANTGAATACATGTCCACTCTGCACCAGGAGTGACCCCCAAGCAGGTGATAATGATGGATCAATGCAGGTTCATCAGTTGTGACAAATGTTTATCTTTCAGGGACGCTGAAAATGAAGGAGGCTTTAGGAAGGGGCATAAGGGATGTGTGGGCACGCTGTATCTTTCTAGTATTTCTGCTGTAAACTTTAAACTGCTAAAAAAATAATGAAACAAATAAATAAATAGATCAATGCATATATAAAAGGCTGTGGCTCATATAGGGGTACTATCTCTACTAGGATTTCAGTTTTGCTATAAATGATGATTTATAGTCTAGATACTTTTGGAGTAAAACATGCTGTTCTAATTTATGAATATAATGTGTAATAATTGAATCAATCTAGTTGACGCATCCATCAACTCAATGATTAATTTCTTTCTTTTTTTGGGGGGTGAGAATATTTGAAATTCACTTCTTTTTCTCTTTAAAAAATTTTTGTTTTTGGTTCTTAATTTTGTTTCTATGTGTGTGTTTGTATATGTGAGTGTAGTACCTGCAGAGGCCAGAAGGTATTAGATCCCCTGGAAGTGGGATGGCAGCTGTGAGCCACCACACCAATGCTGGGAACCAAACTCAGGCCCTCCGCAAGAGTGGTATGTGCTCCTAATCACTGAGCAATCTCTCCAGCCTTCAAATGTACTCTTATGCAATTAAAAATGAAGTGCATAATATTATTACTATTCTAAGGCCTGTAAAGCTCTTTGGAAAACATTTCTCCAGTCTAAGATTTTTATACACCTTAAAACATTTTTACTACATTTATTTATATAGTGTGTATGGTATGTGTGTGTGTGTGTGTATGTGTGTGTATGGTGTGTATGTGTGTGTGTGTGTGTGTGTGTGCACTGCACAGGCATGCATGGAGGCTTGAGGATAACTGGAGGGACTCAGTCTCCTCCTTCTATCACGTGGGCCCTGGAGATCAAATCCAAGTCACCAGGACTATTGGAAGCACTGGCCCAAATTCTGTACACTTTGACCATCCCCTCTTATGGGCTGGCCTAAGTAACCATTTGTCTATGTTCTGTTTTCTGTGAGGTTAGGCTTCAAACATGAATGAGAACACATTCATTTGCCTTTGCCTGGCTTGTTTCACTTAGCATAATGCCCTCCCCTCCTCTCCGTGTTGCCATCAGTTGAGAAGGTTTCCTTCTCCTTTGAGGCAGAACAGCATTTCAAAANTCTCATCTGTTGGTTCTATCATCAGGCAATTGTGCAATAAGCACGGGGGTTCAGACTCTCTTATTTTTGCCAAGGACCTAAAATTGTTCCAAAGAAACAATCAGAAAGTAATTATAAACAAGTAGCTGTGGATGACGCAGCCAGGGGTGCTGTCTCTCCACCAGGAAGTTTCTTCCCCCACACAGACAACACACTTCCTTCTCACTCCCTCGGACTTGCTGTTCCTGTGCCCCACCCCACCCCATCCCCCATCTCTTTCTTTAGTCCAGGCCCTGAGCTAAGAGCAGGAAAAGCAGAGAGAAGGAGGAAGAAAAGAGAAGAGGAGGGGAGAGAAGGGAAAACGTGCTCACAGCAAATCATAGATGACAAAGATGGAGAACCAAAAAAAATGGCTTTTCTCAGCACCCGATCAACAGAAATATTACAGCGGAAACGAAAAGGATGAACGTTGCAAAAGCAGGAACACAAAACACAAACTTCTTCATCTTAGTGGNGTCAGACGAAGCCACCCTGCTCTCTGACGACACGGCTCTCACACACCCTAGCCAGCTGCACCACTGGAAGTCCCCAGGGAACTGGAATCCTGCCCGGGCTCTGCACGTGGGCCTTTGCCAGGAAGCCTACCTGTTTTCATTTTCAAGGTTCTGTTTCATCTCAGCGCAGCGGAGCTCCATCTCCTTGGAGAGCTGGAAATGGGGCCGGTGTTAACAACATCGNACACAGGACTCCAGCCGGCTCTGACCGACATCTCTGAAGCCCTCCNTTCATAAGGGATGCCTGCCTCAGTCTTTCCTGGGTGGGCTCTGCAGTGCAGAGGGCACACACTCAGGGAGGGTGTGGCTGCTGATTGTCTCCTGCCTAGTCACCATGGTGGGGCCTAGGCACCATCTCTTATATTGTTTTCTCTGTCCCTGGATCTGGTTCCTTCTGTCATAAGACTGTGGTCTTTGGATTCTTTCACACTTGGGAGTCACTTATTTAGCAACAGACTTGGCTGGAAGAGTCACAAAGATCCAACTGTCAGACTATAGACCATCAAAGGGCTCCCGGTGGCCACACATTCCCCCCTCACTCTCCTTGCCTCCAGCTGGGGAGTCAGCCATCTTGGTTGCTGGCTCCTTTGAGAAGAACAATCTCCTCCACACTGTGGGCTGGGCTCTTCTTCAGAGTCCCAGCACGCTGAAGCAATAGGGTGTGAACTCCTCAAGAGTCTCTGCTTGCTGGGGTCTGTCTGTCTGTGGTGTTAATAACTCTTCCAAAAAACATCTTATCCCTGACCACCATCTCACTGTCATCCTGAATACCACACTGAGAATCTTTCAAAGGTCACACTACAAATAGGCTGTTCACAAGTAGGACTATTTTCAAGACTTCCTCCCNGCCTGCCCCCAATAAAGACAGTCTCTAAAGTTGCCTTCCATAGGGGTTTTTGCTGGAGAGTCAAATGTGAATTTGCCTGAAGCCCTACCACCTTACACAGATGATGTAAGTTCCTCAAACCTCAGTTTCCCTTGTGTGGAAGCCATCAAACTGGCAGGGTAACAAGATAACAGATGAGAGGTGGGAAAGGTCTCAGCCTGGTCATGAGGCAGCTCACTGNAAGATTCAGACAGCNTGGGACAAATCAGCCTCAGAGGCTGCTATGGGGAGGTAGAGCCTTCACAGGTTTACTTCAATAACATCAGGGTGCCTGTTCCTGAGTATGGCTTTGTCTGTCATTCCAAACTGGTCACCAGGTACACCTGCCTGAGCTGGGGAAGAAGGGATCAAACTGGACCTGATGGCCAAACCGTTAAAAATGTCACCTGTTTTAAAAACACANCAGGACTGAAAGGACTCCAGCTGCTTCTGAGGAATGGGNACTGAGAGCTTAAGAGTAACGGAGAGTGGACTTCCTAGAAGCTTTTGCACAACAGCNGAGGCATCCTCCATCCTGGNGTCACTAGAAATGGCCTGGCAACCTCTGAAGCTGTATCCATGACAAAGGCCAGAGTGGGAGTAATCAGTGACCCCAGTGTGGAGAAGACAATGTTACCACATACCCAGAAGCACCTGGAGAACCTCTGGAATGGAACATCTTGGACTTTTTACAGTTATGGATGAGGATGTAGGAGAGAAGTACTGCTCATTGTACAGTCCTCTTTGCAGAGTCCTGCACCTGGGTAGCATGGCTCGCTACAGCAAAGTGCCTGTCATGTTGCCTGGCACACAGATGTTCTGAAAGCATTAGTCCTGAGGGGGTGTGGTTAATGCAAGGATCACTCACTAGTTTCTGGGCAGACTGGTGGTCTCTGTTCATTTGTTCTATTATTGCTGTCAGCTCCGAGATCTGCTCCTCAAGGTCCGAAATGATATCAGTCCTGTGGGACAAACACTTCTGTCATCACCACAGCCTGTTATTCATGCCAGCCAGGCCCCAGGCTGCCTAACTCAGGACTGCCGCATGCCTGTTCCACCACTATGGCATGGGGATGCAGCGGTGGAGGATGGTCCTGAATAAGGCATTTCATAGTGGGGTGGTTGGCCCTCGTGTCTTAAGGGGAGCTAGCTGGAAGTGATCAGNTCAGTGTGGTGTCCTGCTGAACACAAGAGAAATAAGAGTGTTTCTTATTTAAGGGTTTCCAGACACTTACTGGAGTTTGATTGTCACTAGTTGAATGCAAGAGGGAAAAGTACAGAGGGTTTGGAATGGAAGAACCTGGGAAGACCCATGCTGAAAGCCAACTGGAGACAAGGAATGGCCATGGATGGGACTAAGAGGAGGCTTAATGAATATGTGTGTGAGGCACCTGTCAGGTCTGCTACCCCAGCCCTCAAAGACAGGAGGATGGTGAGTTTGTGTCCAGCCTGGGTTATACAGCAATATGGTGTTTCTATTTTTTTTTCCTCTGTGTAACATCCCTGGCTGCCCTGGAACTTACTTTGTAGACCAGGCTGGCCTCAAACTCATAAGAGATCCACCTGCCTCTGCCTCCTGAGTGCTGGGATTAAAGGTGTGCGCCACCACCCCCGGTGTGCATGTGTTAAAAAGTGGCTTTCAGAACACATAATGGCTTTCTGTGTTTGTGTCGAGGGCTACCATGATATCTGGGAACTAATCAGCTGGCAGGAGGTGAGGGGGAACGACACAGGGACAACGACACAGGAGCTGTGAGGGAGTTCTCAAGAGGTTTCATTTTCTTGGTGTTGTCCATTCCTCTCTTGGCATAGAGAAGGCATCAGGTGGGAAAACAAGAGAAAGGATGTAGAGGAAGAAGGAGTTGGGGGATGAGGAGGTTGAAAGGTAGAAAGCCTTTGTCTTTTAAACGTGATCTTCACTGTGAACAACATTCCCAGCTTTAGCCGGAAACAAAATAAGCCTGACTGGTTCCATCCTACTACAAATGAGGACAGCTTCCTTATGAGGCCAAGAGGCATCTATGGATACTACGTAGACTGTGGGCATAGGACCCATTCCCTCCCTCAGAGGGTGGTGGGTTGAGCAGGGAAGAGAAAATAGGGGCTGAATCCCTGCCCCCCAACACACACACACATACACACACACACACACACTGACTCAATGGGAAGCCGGGGTGTGACTCTGAGGTCAGTAACTCCCTCCCTAGCTTCCATGACATGGCCTCATCCTCAACCCTTCCCAGAGGTAATCCCTGCCAACAGCTTAGATGTTGCCTTCCTATGTAGCCACAGATAGCTGACTATATGTGTGTGTTTATGTGTGGTATATTTGAGTGTGTGTTTGTGTGCATGCACACGTGTGCACATGGAGGCCAGGCTCGATGTTGTAACTTCCTCTGTGGCTTTCTGCCTTCTTTTATGAGGCAGGTTTTCTCACTGAACCTAGAGCTCTTGTTTCATCTCGTTCAGCTGGCCAATGAGCCCTAGCGACTCTCCTGTGGGTCTCTCAGTGCTAGGGTTGTGGGCATGTGTCACCAGGCCCAGCTTCTTCCATGAATGCGGAGGCAGGAACNAACTTGATCAATTAAACATCTCTCCAGATCCTTGGAAACAACAGATTCTTTTCTTGTTTGTTTTATTGTTTTAGATCTAGAGTCTCTCTACATAGCCCTGGCTGTCCTGGAACTTGCTATGTAGATCAGGCTGGTCTCCAAATAACAGAGATCTACCTGGCCCTGCTCCCACAATCCCCTTCTTCCCACAGTACTGTATTCAGGGTTGTGGGGGCCCACAGCGGCTCTCTGGTGAGACCTTAACTCAGAGTCAGAGAATCTGAGCTTGCTTTACCCAGCAGGGCTGCATAAGGGGGTGATTTGGCCACAGGCATGGTTACCAGGTGTTTGGAAGGGTCTACACTTGGCTGTATGTTGTGCTTTGATCTTGAAAGATCCCTGGGCCTCTCCCCTGGGCAGTGTATAAAAAGCCCTTTAGAATAAATCTAGAGGCGGCTGAGTATTAACCCAGGGCCCTCCCGAAGCTATCCTGTGTCTCTGTCTTTCTCATCATCTCCTTCTATCTTTCTATCTAATACTTCCTCCTTCCTCTCTCCTCCCCCGAAGAACCCTTCCACAGGTCTTCCACAGGTCAGAGCTGAACTCCGACACAGGGTGTGTGCCACTGTGTCTTCAGAACAGTAGTTCTTACAGCAGACTGAAGCTGGATGGAGGAGACACCGGGAGAGCCATCTAGTACTACAGTAAGGAGTGAGAGGCCTGAATTNAGNTAGGATGGTGGGGAAACAGAAGACATGAGAGGTCTGGGAGGCAGAATTGAAATGTATGGGTGTGAGCATGAAAATGACATCAGAGGGTCGCAAAAGAGGTGGGGCTTCAGAGAAAGAGCAATGGAGATTCCAAACTGAATCTCCCAGAGTCATGGGCATTTTTGGATCACTTATAATGGAGAAAGAGATGTATACTCTAGTCTTCCAGAAGCTGGCTTTGCTCTTAATTCCCACACTCAGAATGCAGGCTATTTTTGAATATTTCACCTGTCCCTCCCTGGCAGGAGCATTTTCCTCTTTAGTGTAAGTCATGCAAGCTGGGCTGTTTCTGAGCAGGG
>LZPO01044710.1:36183-46473 GCA_001675575.1 Neotoma lepida
ACAAACTCTGACAGAGTCCAGAAGCCATGATACTTTAGTGGTGATGGGTACATCTGGTACCCAGGTCTGTTGCAGAATATTTGTTTACACTGTGAAGATGTGTCACTGTGATTGGTTTAATAAAGAGCTGAATGGCCAACAGCTAGGCAGGAGAGACTAGGTGGGGCTTCTGGACAAAGAGAGGAACTCTGGATGAATCTCGGCATGAGAGATGCCAGCTAGACACTGAAGAAGTCAGACATACGGTATAGAGGAGAGGTAACCGAGCCACATGGCAGAATGCAGGTTAATAGAGACAGGTTAATTTAAGTTATAAGAGCTAGTTGGGAACAAGCCTAAGCTAAGGCCAAGCTTTCATGATTAATAATAAGTCTCCATGTCATCATTTGGGGGCTGGTGGTCCAAGGAAGTCCAACAAGAAAGCTTGCTACACGGGTCTTGGACTCAGAATGTCATTTCTCAAAGTTGCCAGAGCTCCTTGGTGATTCCTGGGCTAGGACAGAAAGAACAAAAAAAGTACAATTTGCATGAAGGAGACCCTGTTGGCCTTATCCGGGACAACCTGTGGGATGGGATTAGGAAACTGCAACTTGATAGTTGTGACGGTTGGCTTTAACTGTCAACTTGACACAGCCTAGAACCAGCCAGGGAAGGAGTCTCAATGACTGATCACACAGTCGGCCTGTGGGCATGTCTGTGGGGGTACTGTTGTAATTATAGTCAGCCTGTGGGCATGTCTGTGGGGGTACCATCGTAATTACAGTCAGCCTGTGGGCATGTCTGTGGGGTACTGTCGTAATTACGATAACTGAACAAGTCCCAGCCCACCGTGGGCGGCACCATTCCCAAGGCAGGGGTTTTGAACTGTTTTAAAAGTGGAGAAATGAGCACAGGCAAGCAAGTGTACATCCTTCACTTTCCTCTGCTCGACTGAGGATGTGATANGAGCAGTTGATGTAGGTTCCTGCTGCCTGGACTTTCCCAACAGACTGCAAACCTAGAATTGTGAGACAAAATAAACTCTTTCTCCCCAAGTTGCTTTTTGTCAGAGAATTGTATCACAGCAACGAAAATGAAATAAGATCAGCAGTCATCACAGAAATGACCAAAGAACCTGGATGGAGTTAAAACCAATGGCTCAAAGTTTGATGAAGACATTTACCCTTGATCACTTGGTTAATGCAGTATCTGNTAGCTTTCATTTCTGTATAGTAAATGCTAATTTAATTAGCTCACTATTAACATTAACTTTCAAGTGTAAAAACTGGCAGATAATACTAACCAAAAATACATAATTAACAATAGGATGAATGTACCTCCTGAAATAACATAGCATTATTTCACATTGGAATAACTACATACAAAGGTATCCCATTTTTCTAAATTTATGTTTGTATGTGTGTACATGTGCATGTGCGTGTGTGTGTGTGTACATGTGCATGTGCGTGTGTGTGTGTGAGTGTTTGTGAAGGTCAGAAGACAACTCTGTGGAGTTGGTTCTCTCTTTCCATTTTTATGTGGGTTCTGGGGATCAAACTCAAGCCTCCAGGTTTGCGTGGCAAAGGCCTTTGACCCATTGAGCCATCTTGCTAGCCCTCAAACATATCCTTCAAAGGATATTTTTGGAGCTGGGTGTCCTGGCCTGCTTATGTAATCTCAAGTAGTCCAGGCTGAGGCAAGAGGATCACTTGAGCCTAGGAGGCTGAAGTTAGCCTGGCTATGGTAGAGTGACCCCTTCAAAATCAANGCCTGAATAAATAAATGANNAATAAACACACACATCAGAGTTTACAAGGAAGAGAATGACAGGCATTGTTGGGAGAACTGGGAAAATCTGAGTGGGCTCTGTGCATGAGACGACAATGCACTGAATCAACTTCATGATAACAGATGGCTGTTCTGCCATCACCAGGCATGTCCTTGTCTTCATGATAACAGATGGCTGTTCTGCCATCACCAGGCATGTCCTNGTCTCTACTAAACACTGTCCCTGTCTTTAGTAAACACAAACTTAAGCACTAAGCAGTCATAGGGATATCTGACACTTGCTATCAAACAGTTCAGGAAAAACAACAACAAAAACCAACCAACCAATCAACCAATCAACCAACCAACAACCAACCAATGAACAAAACAACCACCAAGAGAGGAAATAGCAAATACATTAATTATTCATGTGAAGAATACANAAAAATTCCTTGTACTATTTTTGGAATTTTATTCTAAGTTTTAAATTATTTTAAAATCAAAAATTAACAAACAAAATGCTGGGGATGTAAGTGGCCGAGCTCTTGTCTAGCATGCATGAGGCCCTGAGTTCAATTCCCTACACTGCCAAACAAATAAATGCTTAAAAAAGAACCGATGTGGTTCAGTGCGTAAAGGTGTGAACTGCCAAGACTGATGACCTGAGGTCAATCCACGGGGCCCACATGGTGCAAGGAAAGAACTGACCCTGGAGAGCTGTTCTCTGATTTCCATCAACTGTGAAAGGAAAGCAAGCAGGAGACATGGAAAAGACAACTACTGAAGAAGGGAATGGGGCCAGGGAAGGAAGGAAACCACTGTTAATAGATGTTCACACACACATACACACATACACACACACACACACACACACTCACACACTAAAATAAATGTAAAAACACCCAACAGTCAGTCTGGCTAGTCTGTGCTATATAGCAAGTTGGAGGCCAGCCTGTGCTAAACAGTGACCATCTCAAAAGTTCCGAGTTGCACAAAGTTTCTGTAAGAACCGGGTATTAAAATAGCTCTTTGAAGCAATGTGACAAATTCTGGCATAAACTCAATTTCTAATTGAGTTCTACCATTCCCTAAATACTGTTTATTAATGAATTAAAAAAATCAAGGCTCCTATCTGTAAGGGGTGTTACATACTAGGTAGAGTTAAACCTACCAAGAAACTTAAGACTTCTNGATAGAGGTTCAGATGTTTGAAGCGTGCATAAGGCCAACAAGAGCCCTGGAACTCACAGGGCAGAGAGGGAACCGACTCTACAAAGTTGTCTTAGTTGAGTCTCTACATCTGTGACAAATTACCGTGACCAAAGCAACTTGGGGCAGCAAGGGCTGTTTCACCTTAGGGATTATAAATCTAGCACCCATGGAAGTCAGGGCAGGAACTCAAAGCAGGAATCAGGAAGCAGGAGCTGATGCAGAGGTCATGGTAGCATGCTCCACCTGCTTTCTTCAGGATTAACAGCCTAGGGGCGGCACCACCACAGTGGCTGGGCCCCTGCACATCAANCACTAATTAAGAAAATACCCCANAGGCTTGCACAGGCCTATCTTAATNGAGGCATTTTCCCTGTCCAGAGTCCCTCTTCCCAAATTACCCTAGCCTGTGTCAAGTTAACAAAATACTAGCCAGCACAAAACTGTCTTCTGACCTCCATGTGTGCACATGACACATGAACAGGCACATGCACAGGTACATACACTAAATGGGAAAAAGAAATCTTAAGAAAAGTATGTGGTCAGGGAGATGGCTCTACGGNCAAAGCCTTGCTTCCAAGTCTGCTGACCTGAGTTTAATCCTGGGCCCCACATCATGGTGGCAGGAAAGAAACAACTTCCACAAGTTGTTCTCTGACCTCCACACCTATGCTGTGGATCATGCATATAAACACACACAGAGCAAACAGACACAGATTTAAAAAGCATGGCCTAAGTAAGTGATAGGTGGTGGGTCTAAGGTAGGAGATAACCTCATGTTATCTGTGGAACACAGATCAAAACCCAATTTCCTTAGCGTTTATCTCACATACAGCAGCAAGTTTAGACTATCAGCTGTGAAAATAAGTTAAGAGTGATAAGGAATGTGTGGATATACAAATTATGGAGTGATAAGGAAGATGTGGATATGCAAATTACAAAGTGATAAGGAAGATGTGGATATGCAAATTAAAGAGTGATAAGGAAGATGTGGATATGCAAATTANANAGTGATAAGGAAGATGTGGATATGCAAATTACAAAGTGATAAGGAAGATGTGGATATGCAAATTAAATCTTGACTAGTGACTGTGTCCCAGAAACAAGAGCAAAGCATGTTCTCTCTTTTCTAGACACGTTATGGTATCATAATCCACACCACCCTCTGGAAACAGAATGCAAGCTTCTTCTCTTTTCCTTCTTTAAGCGCATGGCAGCTTTCTTGTCTCTTACCCCTGTGAAAACTCCGTAAGACTGGGAGAAGCAGAGGTGAGCCGCAGGGCCACATTTGCTACGAAGCTCTTTTATTTCTTCTTGGGACTCGTGTAACATCCCCAGGCACTCCATGTTTCTGTCTTGTAAGTCATGAAGCTGAAGGAGAAAAGCAGCACACTTACAATCTCCCCAGACAACCCTTGTTAACTGTGAACCCCCGGAATAAAGAATCCTGAGGGGGTATTAATTTTATCTGGGGCCCAGAAGACTGTATAAATATCATTTAAACAAAGCAACTCTAAAGCAAACTCAGCCAAGACCATATTCACGTTAAGCTGCCAAGATCTGAGATGTCTTGGGCAAGTGCTGTAAAACAAGACTTCTCCAAACCTGAAACACTGCAAAGTCAACCAGACTGTCAACTCAGCAGCTGACGCCTCATGCCCAAAATGGAGGGAATGGAAAAATGCTACCCCGTCAGGGTTAGCAAAACAGTACATTTTCTCATGAACATCACCCTGAAGTCTTGAAGGGACAAGATCAAGAGACTGGAAAGTGACTCATTTAATGTCAGGGTGTCCCATCACCCTAANTAAGTGCCCCCTGCCTTGTTTGAAAATCTTTCATAGCAGCTAGCAAAAGCATACATTTCAGAGTGTATTTTAACTGAAATTATTTCCCCACGTGTAGCATGTGTCCAGCCCTTCGGGTCAGCAGAGTGGAGGATGCTCATCTAAAATGTGTAGTACCCTGCTTCTCATGTTGAGAGACTTGGCAGAGGCTNCCCTCTTTTTTTCTCTTCCATGTGTTGCAAAGCCATTCTGAATGAGGAAGACCAGGAAACGCATGGGATGTGGGACCCACACTTAGTGCTGCACTTGTAAACACTGGAAGTCCCAAACAGGTGGGGCTGAGGGCTGGTGGGCTGAGGAAACCCTGGTAACATGCCTTGCCACACCATCAACTTCTACAAACATCATCAAGGTGACTTTGGGAAAGTTGGTGTGAGACATTCTTGTTTAAAGAGGACCAGAGCTTCCTCCCAACTGTCAACCTTGATAAACTGGGGACACTGGTCAATGAGCTGTTGTTGTATTCCAAATGTGGCAGTTCTCTTCTGTAATTCCTACAAATATGAATGAAATCCCTCCTCCCTTCCTGCACTTCGGAGGTGAGAAGGACCTCATTACCTCCATTGTTAGCTGTCGCTGGGCATCTTTGGAAGCCTGCAGGTGAAGCCTTAGTTCTTCCTTCTCGATGACATGCTAACAACACAGAAGAGGGACACGTGAGGCATTCCCACAGGGAGTGTAACTACTTCTTCCTTTCAAAGACATACTAAGAATATCTGTCTGGGGCATAGTTTTAGGCCTATTGACAGTGAACCCACCAGAAGCCAACTAAGAGTAATAAGCAGAACACAAACTACATGTGTCCAGAGGATATGGACCATGAATTCCTCATCGAAATCACAACCTTCTCAAGAAAATCTGATATATTTGCAAAAATACATAGTACCTCAAAAGTTATTTATGATATTTTAGCAGAGGAGCAATATCAAAAGAACAGAGTAAACCATTTAAAAGGGGAAGAGCCAGGTCTCCTCTGCTCAGTGTGCTAGCACTTANCAGAATGCAGTGCAGCAGGATGGTGCTCAACCGAGCTCGGCTGGTGAGTGAATGCACACACTTCTTTAAGCTTGTGCTGAAGATCTACGATCTGAGACAGCAGGGAAGAGATCTCTTCCTGGTATCGAATCAGCTCATCACTCTTCCCCGACAGTTCTTCCGTCATTCTGGACATCTGCGCGTTGGTTTCACCTAGGAGCAAAGCCAAAGTTCAGAAACCAACACAAGGTGGAACTGGAATCAGTGCACGGTAGCTTGCAGGTCAGATGCTGACTGATGACAAGCACTGGAGTCCATGAGAACATCTGTTAACTAACTTAGAAAAACAAAGATTCTCTATGGTAAGCTAATGCTGGGAATTGGAGACAATGACGCTAAGGAGAGAGGTGACTTAAGATGGCAACATGGTAATGAGCTGATTTAAGCTTTTTCTTCATGAAAAAGGTATTTATGTCAATCTTCATGAAAGGATGAAAAGAGCGCTAGGTGAATTATGTATCTTCGCAAGTGCTAGGAGGTGGTTCCACTAGTGCCATTAAGAACACTTCAAGGACATACATAAAATCCTACAAGCAATGAAAATCAATCCTAACAGGTCTAACAAAGGACTTTCCAGAATGGAGTCACCCCAATCTCCGACAGATTGTGACGATGCTACTGTGATGCTTCTGTAGGACACAGATGGCCAGGGACACCCATCAGCCTGAGTGAGGACTAGACTAACCCTTACAGCCCAGAGCACTTATATACATGAAANAGAACCCTTAGAGCTGGATTTGTGGACTCTGAATCATAGAGCAAATGTGATATTCAGACACAGCAGAAAAACTTCTTTTCACTTTTTAAATTGACAAGACAGCTTCCTACTGTCAGAGGGTGGCAGCTAAGAATGGTAGGGACAGGAGTGTGGACTATTCCTTTACACTGTGTGAAGGTATGTCTCTGTGATTGGTTTAATAAAAAAGCTAGATGGCCAGTAGCTAGGCAGGAGTTTTGGGGCAGAGAGAATGCTGGGAAGAAGAAGGATAGAGTCTCAGAACCAGGAGGAGATACCATGAGACACAGAGTGAGCAGGATGGGAAGTACGTAGATGAGGTAAATGAGCCTTGGGGCAGCCATAGATTAATAGAAATGGATTAATTTAAGTTATAAGAGCTAGTTAAAAACAAATCTAAGCTATCAGCTGAGCACTTATAATTAATATTAAGTCTCTGTATGGTTATCTGGGAGTGGCTGGCAGGACAGAGCTGATTGGTGGTCCCAACGAAAAACTCTGTCTACAAATGGCCTTCCAATGTGGGGCACCTACATCCACACAAGACTTGAGAAAGCTTAAAAAAGGTTCTAAACACACAACAATAGAGCCAAACACTGCTTCCTAGTCTCATGTCTCTCATGCTGGCCGCAGTACAGAGACGCATCAAAAAATGGAGACAGCCACCAACTGCCATGCACTAGCACTATTCACTAAACCGAGCAGTGCCAGCAGCAGCTGACATAACAATTTAAGATTCATCTCACACGATCAAAAAAAAAAAAAAAATGCTAAATAAAGACAGATCCAGAAAAAAAAACCCTCTAAATGGGTTATAGTGTGTTTAAAAATATACATAGGCTTGGGAAAGAAAAGAAAAAGGATATATACAGTCATAGATTAAAAAATAGTTTAAAAATAATAAAGTCCTTAAAAAAGGAATAAAGTAATAAAAAAAAACCAATAACCCATGCAAAGATGGGAAATACATAGAGAATCTGGATCCTGTATATTATTGTGTTGTCTTTGAATTTTTTGGCTACAAAGAGACACTGGATTATGAAAGCTGTTAGATTAAACCAACCCATATCCTGGCTTCAAAATGGAAGTCAAAAGATGTGTTGCTTTGGGGGAGAGGTTATGCTTTTATTTCCACAGGAAATAAGAGGCTGTGGATTCATTCCAGGTTGATATGGATCAGATTTGATCGGGGAAGTCCCCCTGAAAATCCTGGCTGTTGTAAACAAGACTGTCTCATGTGTTTGGCTCCTTCTGCATAGGGCCAATTCCATGTCTGTATCTCCATCATGTTTAAACAGTTAGAAGGCCTCACCAGGCTGCAGTGCTTGGACCCTCCAGCCACAGAATTATGAGCTGGATAAACTGCTTTACTTGTAAGTAACCAGACAGTTTGTTATAGTGACACAAGAGCAGACCAAGAAAGAACCATTTAAAACTGTCTCTATNGAAACCAGAGGTCTAAATCCTGAGTTGGAGATATCTCCCCCAACTGCCCCAAAGCAGAATGAATACGTTACTACTTACGGAGTTCTTTAACACAGTCATTAACCAGCTGTTGTTCCTTCTCTTCATAGGTGAAAGTTTCTGTCTTGATATGACAAGCCTTCAAGGGGGAAAAACAACAACCACCGATGTGACAATATGTTCTAATGAGTTTGAAGCAAAAGCTACAAAAAGTTTTACCATCTGAAGATTAAAGTTAAGCTCTCACAAGATACAGGAATAGAAAAGGGCACGACAGACATCTCCCTTCACTCCTCACAGGGCCTTTGCACATGCCTGCTCACACATCTCTGCCTCTGATGCATCTCTAGCCTCCGCTAAAATGCCACCTGCTTATGTAGGATGTGCTTGCTTCACGGCACTTTACAAACCCAAAGAAATTTCTAATGTTCTGACATAAGCCTTCTCAGCTAGCTTCTGTTAANTACACAAGATGTACACACTGTGCNNCTGCTATTTAACCTGTCCACCTGCTCCTACCCATTTGTCAGCAAGCCCTGGGTGACAGTGGAAGGCACGGCAGTAACTGGAATGCTAGGATGTATTTCATCTCAACAGTACCCAGACCTGACCATATAGGGTTCAGGTAAAGGAAAGCGAGATGCACCTTGGATCGAAGGGCCATGTTCTCTTCTTCCAGTTCCCTGAGCTTTTCATGCAGCATGTCCAGTTGCAGCAAACCTTGAGATAAACTGAAGGACTCATTGAATCGAAGAGGCGTGGAGCAGCTGGAATCAGTTTCACTCTCCTCAGAAGCAATGGAAACGATTCGAAGCAGTTCATCTTTCTTGGATAGCTCATGCTGCAGCTGATTAACCTGTACACAAAGTGTGATTAGAACAGCCTACACTGTTTACATGCAATATAGCTTCTAATTCATGGAATGATTGCTTTTCACCATGAAAGTCCCCCACTATATCAGCTGCTAGACAAGTGTACAAAGAGAGTAGTAAATATTACATACTTCCTAAGCTACCCATTTAGCCATTAACTCAACAAATGCAGCTTTTTCTAGAGCACATATTAAGAAAGCCAATTTTCATATTTGGTAGAACAGTAATGTAAGACTCTTCAAAGCCTTATAATATACCCTACTTTAAAACCCATCCCCATGGCCTGTACTTTTGGCCAACTAACTGGGGAGAATGGCGAGCCTTATACACACTAGACGTGAAGTGCTCAGCCAGCCCCTGAGCTATGTCTGCAGGCCCCTATTCTTTAAATTTACTTCATTTTGTTTTTTAACTTCTGCGATACAGTTTCTTGATAACTCTTCCAGGCTGGCCTTGAACTTGCAGAGTTTCTGTCTCAACCTCCAGAATAGCTATGATTACAAGTCTGTACCACCAAACNGGGTGATGTCTCGTGTTTTTAAGCTGTCTCTAACTATGCAAATCTTCCCATTGTGGATGACCACATTTCTAGGAAATAAATATTTTCAACATAAAAGACCAAATCTGTTCATAAAATATAGACAAAATTAGATAAAAAAAACAAATTATTGCTAGGCATGGTAGTGCATGCCTTTAATACCAGCACTGGGGAGGCAGAGGCAGGTGAATGTCTGTGAGTTCAAGGCCAGCCTAATCCACACAGTAAATTCCAGGCCAGTCAGAGCTATATGGTACGACTTTCTCTCTTTAAAAAAAAATTATAGGAAACTTGAAATTTATCTACTCAACATGACAATAAATTACTTATTACATTTATTGATATAGAGTAAGCATATTTTTTAATTTACATGTTTTTTTTTACCTTTTGTTTTGGTTTCTGAGTAAGAAGCATTTGGGTATTTTAACACCATTGGCTGTCAAATAAAAAGCCCACTACCTCTTTTGGAGCTGTTGGTCAATGGGGTATCACAGACCCTCAAATGTTACAGGCTGTGGCCACTGCTCTTGATCACCCTCCAGAACTTGAGGGTAAGACCTTATTGCTTGAAGATGCTCTACATATTTGAGTCACTGAACATGAAGAAATCAAGCTGGTACTCATCTGGAAGTTTCATCCCCATTGGCTAGTTTTAACAGTGCTGTCAGGTGCTATACACACTTCCGTGGCACAAAAGTCATCATCCTTTTACACAGCTGAGAACCCTGCCACTGACAACAACAACCAGCCTAGCAAGGTACGCCCACTGGTACAATAGTGGCACAAATGTCATGGGAGTAACCAACCACTTTCTGATTAGATTTAAAGCTTGTTCCACAAGAT
>LZPO01044710.1:66169-78310 GCA_001675575.1 Neotoma lepida
GAGCTCTGTGATGTAAACTAGGGGGGCACAGTTCCTGGCCATCCCTCAAAACACCATGATGTTTTCTGAAGTAACCTAACTGCTCTAAGAAAAGCATGAAAAGCATGAAACCAAAGGTATATAAATACCAGGCAAGTCTGTTTTAGTCTCTTCCTCCCTCCAAGTCCTCCCCAGCCTCTCGCCTCTGCCTCCTGAGTGCTGGAATCACAGACATGTGCCAGCACATCCGGGTCTTTTAAGCATTTGACTGTAAACTCCTCTGTCNTTTGACATTGCTACTCTGAGACATCAAGCATCAAATGAAACTCCTGTCAAGAAGTGCAGTTATAAAAGCTTGTGGGTTGTGTGTTTGGTGTCCTTGTGGTTGTTTACTCTGTGTACAAAATGCCATGGCTTGGGTTCTAGATCAGAAGGCAGCCAGCTGGAGCTTGGGAGCCATCTTAGCTGATCTTTTAAATGAAGAATGGTTTTTATTTTTTAAGGAGTTAACAAAGAGAACAACCACCTCATGCAGCAAACAGTGTACGGCTTCACTAAAACATTCAGTTCCTGACTCTACAGGAAACATCTGCTGAGTCTTGTTAGGGATTCTTGAGGGCTTTTGTTTGTTTGTTTTTTTGTTCTGTTTTTGTTTTTTGAAACAGGATTTCTCTGTGGAGTGGCTGGAACTCCCTCTGTAGACCAGACTGGCCTCGAACTTACAGAGATCCGCCTGTCTCTGCTTCCCATGTGCTGGGATTAAAGGCGTGCGCCACCACCGCCAGGCAGATTTTTGAGTTTTGAAGTGAATTAATAACCTGTTAATTGTTTGAAAATCATCAATGGAAATAACTGGTGATTATGCGATTGTATTTTCTAAATACTGGATAGTCATAAATACAATGGCCAGGTAGCTAATACGTTAACATGGAAAAAAGATAAATGTTTCCTAACAGCTAAACACTGTATTATTTTGTCTTGTGAAGGATGGTAATTTTCATTTGATTCTTTGGATGCTGTCTGAATCTTTTAGATGTACATACNGTATTTATAACAAGAAGCAAAAAAACACACATGAATATGTACATGTTATGTTTTCTTTTGGCGTTGGAAAGGTAAATCTGGATAGAAACGTTCAGTGCGCTTGTGGCTGACTTTGGTAGATGAGATACAGGGATACACTTAACTATGCACTGTGCTTACTGTCTGTTCCCTCTGGCATTTAGAGCATTTGCTAGGTAACCAACCACACTCCTGAAAATGTCTACACTGAGGATATCCACTTCCTTTCACTGTCATGTATGCTGAACCCACATGTTTAGTATGCATTAAAGAGTTAAAAGTTTGATAACTGAAGAAAACAAGTGTTACTAAAAGCATTATTCTTATCAAATCTTACTGAGTAAAGTTCACATTGTCCACAGCTAAANGGCTGTGGGGAAATGTTTGGTAAGCATGTGGGCCAAGACTGGGCTGCAGCCCAGCCACCAGGGACTACGTGGGAAGGTCACTCGGGGTGGAAAGTCAAAGGAGGCTAAGCTGCTCTCCATGAGAGTAGGGGAGCAACAGGCCTGTCTCTTATACACATCTAGATGTGTATAAGAGACAGGTCTTAGTGAGTCTAGACTAATGCTTCTCAACCTGTGGGTTGTGACCTTATTGGGGGTTGAATGATCTTTTCAAAGGAGTTGCATATCAGATATTTAGATTATGATTTATAACAGTAGCAAAATTACAGTTATGAAATAACAATGAAATAATTTTATGGTTGGGGGTCACCACAATATAAGGAACTGTATTAAAGGGTCACAGCATTAGAAGGTTGAGAACCACTGCTCTAGACATTCTGCTGGCATGTGAGTNATAGACACATTACAATATTAGCTCATAGGGTGCTTACTATCAAAAATTTACATCCCAGGATATTAATAAAATCATCAGTTACTTCAAACTCTTTTTTAAACAAGGAAAATGTATGTCTTGTTTGACTACAGCAACAGATAAAACAGGGAAAAAGAAATAGAGGTCTTTAAAATATGNGTAACATGGAGGAAGTAATATAACATGTTTGTCGATTTCCTGTTATCTCAGCCAAAACCAGAGAAAATAACTTGAGCAGAGGCATTTTATATAAGATATTGTAATACGGCTGTACTTTTGGGATGAAACAAACCCTTCCCAAACAAGCCAGAAAGCACCTTCAATGTTGAGTGGCAAAATTAANATACCAGATTACATTAAGAGGTTGGCAGCTGAATTTCTAATACCATAGAATACTGAGAACCAACTAAACAGATGCAATTGTGCTGTCAGACGTAAGACTATTACTGCAAACCNTGCTCTCCAAACAGCTAAGACTTGAAACAGCACTTTCAACATAGCAGTAAGGAACATCAACTTCTAAAAACAATAGCAAGAAGAAAATTTATATTCACGTTTTCCATATGACCTCTAACAATAAAAATAATTTGCTTTTGGTATTAAAATCATCATAAATTCTTCAGTTGCTTAAAATTTGTAGAACTTAGTGTTTTCAGAAGCAAAAGTTTCATATATTATCAGGTGTCAAAAGCAAAGCCACAGGCACCATGTAGTTCACTCCAAACAAAGCAAGCTATGCCCATGAACATCAGAAATACAGCACAGCTTAAAGAGGGCTGAGTGCCAGTCAGGATGGAGGAATGTTTACTATAAACATAGTTATAANCATTATGTAGCTCTGGAGCTATCTGCATACCTAAGACATGCAAGTACGCAAAGGATTTTTAATTATATTTATCACAGACCTAAGCCTTCTTTTTCAAAACCAGTTGTCACAAGCATCCCCAGGATTTCAAGACGAGATTCCCTTTTCTAAAAAGATTTATTTTATTTTTATGTGCATGAGTGTTTTGCCTGGATGTGTACCACATGCATGCCTGGTGCCCATGGAGCTCAGAAGGGGATACTAGGTTCCCTGGAACTGGAGTTATAGACTGAGCAACTGTGTGGGTGCTGGGAACTGAACCCAGGTTCTCTGCAAGAACAAGTGCTCTTAACTGCTGAGCCATCTCTCCAGTCCCCAAGGTTACTTTTTTTGAGTGAAAATTTATATGTTATGGATGATTTCTNTTTATCAATAAAATTCAGGGAACAAAGAGTAGATAACTTTTTTGAGCTAAGGCTACTGGTAATTTAGGAAACAATTGGATTCTGAACTTGAAGGCTGCAGTAACTGGGTGACTGGGGAAATTCACNAAGTCTTTCTCCACCTGCCTTTAACAGCCACTATCCCCACATTTTCAAGACTTTCTCCTGAGACTTCTTTCTTATCTTAGAAGTCACATGACTTCAAAGACCTCCATTTCCAACTCCATGATCACACCTCAAGTTTCTATCTTTAGCTCAAACTGGCATCTCATAACTTTAAATTGAACTGTCATTATCAATATATATGGGCACCATAAAAACCTCCACATTCTAAACTCAACTTTTCTCCAATATCTNGTGATACCTACTCTATTACTACTATTTTTAGTTTATTAGCTGCTTTACTTNATACGTACACGTAGCTCAAGCTCATCAACGCCGCAGAGCCCCAAACGTAGTCATGCTCTCCTCTTCTCTGCTCTCCCCCTGGTCTCCAGGTCCCAGGCATTTATTCTCCAATCCCATGGCCACTATCTTACGTCACACCTTTCCCCCGCAGTAACTGCTGTAATAGTGGGCTTCATGCCTGCTCTGCACTCACTCATCCTCTTTGCTCCCTGCTCCTATGCCTTCAATGTCCTCAGTCTCTAAACCTGTGGCAATCTGGGTCCTCAGGCAGATACTCCTGTAAAGGAAAATACGCTAAGTATGGGGAACAGGTATGTAATCCACTTTGCAAGCTTGCTCATCATTCTGGTTACTGTGACATGGAAACCAAGCATACTGAGGCGACTGTAATATCTAGACCCTGTCTCTTATACACATCTAGATGTGTATAAGAGACAGGTTGGAGAAAGGGAAAGCCTTCCGAGCAACACTAGCTCTTGACACTGAAGGCATAATCTCAAAGACTCTGGTTAAATTTAAGACTTTCCTAAAGAATATGCCAAACGAAACTACAACCACAAGTTTTCTAAGATCAGTTTCTAGAGGAAACAATTCATAATAATGGTGTAAGAGCTTCCCGAGTTTCAGTGAAAAACTATATTCATATTTCTGCTCCAAATTGGCTTCCCTAATACAATGCCTNGTGTAGACTACTTCAAAGTTTTCTACCCACAAGCCCCTTTAATCCTCACAGTAACCCCATGATGTGGATATTACTGTCACCATTTTATAGACAAGGATGCCGAGGCTTAACAGTCACTTACCATGCTGAAGTAGTAAGAGTCAAGAATGAAAGCCAAGCCTATTTTTCTACAGTTGATACCTCTAACCTCAGAGGTCTGACTGGGGAAGTGGGGGAGAGAGGGACAAGAAGTGTCTGCCATTTGAAAGAGCTTCAGAGGACTGTAAATTTCCCCACTTTTAAAAAACACATAATGATTTCTGAATAAAAAAGCAAACAAATCCTCAATATATATATATACATATATATATGTATATATATATATATATATACACACACACACACACACATACACACACACACACACACATACATACTTTTTTTTAAGAGTTACCTGGGGCCAGAGAGATGGCTCAGTGGGTAAAGGTGAAGATGGCTCAGTGGGTAAAGGTGAAGATGGCTCAGTGGGTAAAGGTGAAGATGGCTCAGTGGGTAAAGGTGCCAGCCATCAAGCCTGACAACTTGAGTTCGATCCCTGGGTTTCACTTGGTGGAAGGGGAGAACAAACTCCTGTAAGTTGCCCCCCCACTCACACTCACACTAATAATAACAACAACAATAAATAAAAGCATAGATGACAAGATAATTTCCATTTNAAGTTAAGACAAAATAGTAAAGAAAGGCCAAACAAAATGGCTAAGGGAGGGAAATGGCCTTTGATGACTAAGGTCTCTACTGTAAACAGCAATTACTATATCTGCAATGTGTGCACACCTAATGATGNAATGTGAAGTCCTCCCGGGTCGGCTTCCAAAGACTTCGGCTTTTGAAGACTTCTTTCTTTCTACACTAAATGTCCAAATTGCTTTTTATTTACTTATTTTAAATTTTAAAAATTCACTTCTAATCTTGTTTCTTCATGCCTTGTGAGATGCTAGCATGCCCTCCCCCTGCTAGCCTGCTGCTGGGATGAGAAAGCAGATAACAGGTTATCAGAGGACCACAAGGCACCCTGGAACCGGAGCCCACGACCTCCCCCACACCTGGCCCTTTCTCAAGTGTCTGTTTCTTGCCCTCCCAGCACCAGGGGTTTAGCTGGCACTCTCTCTTGCTTTGGCACTGTTGCCAAGTGCTTTTCTCACCGGCCATTCTTTCTCCTAGGCTGGCTATGAACGCTCTGCTCTGTCTCTACTGCCTCCCAAGAACAGTGGAGGTCTTCTTTTCTTCCTCTCTAAGAATTTTCCTGTTAGTCAANATAGAGACTAGGAGTGGATTATAAACATGGAAAGAAAGGTTGAGAAATCTTAAATTTCTCCTTGTGACTTTATTAGTGTTTACAGAATCCTTATCTGTAGACTAAATTATCCCAGAAGACAATGAGCTCACTTGTTGTCTTTCCCTCACTGCACTCAGAGCTCTTGACTATCTTATTTCCCTCACTGCACTCAGAGCTCTCTATTTCCTTCACTGCACTCAGAGCTCTCTATCTTATTTCCCTCACTGCACTCAGAGCTCTCTGACTATCTTACTTCCTCACTGCACTCAGAGCTCTCTGACTATCTATTTCCTCACTGCACTCAGAGCTCTCTGACTATTTCCTTCACTGCACTCAGAGCTCTCTGACTATCTTACTTCCTCACTGCACTCAGAGCTCTCTGACTATCTATTTCCTCACTGCACTCAGAGCTCTTGACTATCTTATTTTGCATGACCCAAACCTANCAGCAGTTGACACATAAAGAGATGGCAACAGAAGCCTACTGGATCACTGAGTAAAAGTAAGCAGGCTAGCCCGACGTGGCGCACGTCTTTAATCCTAGTACTCTGGAGGCAGAGGCAGGCAGCTCTCTGTGAGTTCAAGACCAGCCTGGTCTACACAACAAGTTCTAGGACACCCAGGACTACATAGAGAGANCCTGTCTTAAAAAACAAAACAAAACAACTAAGTAAGCTATAGAAGAATTTAACAAACTTGATTACTGATTACTGTTGATTACTGATAAAATTTTAATCCAATACCAATGAAATGCATTGCTTCACAAAGCAAACTTGAGCTAAGAATGAACATTCTGAAGAAACACTGTATTGTCTTCAGGAACACTATGTAAGATGAGCATAGTGGTATCAACCTGTCTCAGTCTGGGAAGGTGAGACCAGAGACTCCATTGGAGACCAGCCTGGGCTACACAGTGAGACTCGTAAAGAGCTCCAATATCACATAAAAGGGTTTGGTGCTGAATGACCTATCGTCTTATAGTAATAACAGTGCTCACTNTGTAGTACTTATCATAATAAGTACCCACTTTTCTTGTAGTAAACGAAACAAAAATAAAGGGTGGATTTTGGCTCATTGCTACTGAGCATGTGCAGCTGACTGACCAAGCTTTTCAAACAAGTCTCAGGTCAAGAACTAATCAGATAGCTTAAACAATTCACAGCTGCTAATACAAGCCTCACTGGTAGCCTTTTAACTTTGTGACTAAAAGAGAAAACAAAATCAAACTCAGTAGTTTAGNAGGACAATCAGCTTTGGGTTTTCCCCCCAGTTGTTAAATCTATGCTTTAGGAATGGCAATCCCATCTCAGACACATCTTTGCTGGTTTCTAGGCTCCTCCCTCTTCTTCCAGATAGAGCGCTCTTTCTTAACTGACAAGCTTCCCTTTGTTTAGATTTATAGCACTGGCCTGAATAACCAACTGCCCAACCCTGTACATGACACGGGAGCAGAGCTTTGGTGCTGGGACCCCAAACACCANTCACTTTAGATAAGAGATGAATCTTTGAACAGTCTACTTTTTGAAATTGACTGTATTTTAAATATGAAACAGTTAAATTCTCCAGAAGTGTCACAAAACCACATGGCATAGGTAACTGCAAATCTAGTCACCAAGCATGGGCATCACACCACAGGCTAAAGTGTCCTTCACTGTGGAGACTACGCCACATCACCTCTTTCTCACTGCCCCCACCCCCATTATTCTCAGCAACCCTCCCGTTCATCACAATAAATGCTTCCTTCCCCTCACATGCACGTTTGATTGGGTAAAAAGCAATCATCTCTGAAAGCAGGAACTGGAGCAGGGAGTGGTCACGGAGTCCTAAAATCCCTCGTGGAAGGTTAATGCAAGAGGACCCCAAATCTGATGCCAGCCTGGTAGCAAAACTGTCTTAAACAACAAAGTAAAAAAGCTACTTTTCAGTTTTTCCGCTCTGTGTTCATGTATCATTACAAGTCATGGAAGTCACTTAACCACGCACTCCTGCCTTCTCTGAATCATAACCACGCACTCCTGCCTTCTCTGAATCATGGTCTGCTGGTTACTTCTGCCTATAACTTCANCATCTTCCTTGCCTCACAACATGCTCAAAATCTCCTTTGTGATTTCCATAGTTGGGGTCTCATTTTGTANCTCAAGTTGGCCTGGAACTTCGTATGCAGCCCAGGGTAGNCTCCAACTTGTGATTCTCATGCTCAGTCAAAAATCTATTATTAAAACCACAAAAGAGTATAAAAAAAGCTCCCTTCCTAAGGGCTTTGGAACTTCCCACCAGCTACTGTCCGCCCAGGAGGCGCTCACTCAAGCGCTCTTCTTAGCGCTTCTCCTCATTTCCAGTTCCTCCTCTCACACTCACACCTCCATTCTGGCACAACCCAATAGAAACTGATCGCTCCAGAAACAGCTCTCCTTTCCACCATCCCCTCTGGTACCCAATCGAATCACACCTCCTCAGTGGCTGCCTCATTTCTAGCTCAGCACTCACGCCCTTCCCTGGCCGTCTTGTAGCCTACATCTTCCCACGCTTATTCTCTGACCTCTCGCTGAACTACCCTGGTGGTTTGGGTGAAAATGTCCCCTCACAGGCTCGTGTTGAACCCCGATCCCCAGGTGGTGGTGCTGTTTGGGAGGCTTTGGAACCTTCACGAGGTGGGGCCTCACTAGGGAGAGGTGGGCTTTGAGGTTTTCCAGACTCATCCTACTTCCGGTTTCTTCTCTTCTCTTCCTCTATCCTCCGCCTGTACCCCTCATCTCTGCTTCCTGTGTTTCTGCCTCCTTCTCCCCCACAAAGGACACTGTCCCTCTGGAACTGTAGCCAAAAGACATTCTTTCTTCGGTTGTTTTGGGTCACACGGTCACAGCAACAGAAAAGTGACTAACGCAATTACCAGCTTCTTTAGAGCCTTCAATCTGGCTCTGCATGCAGTCCTTTTCCTGAGTTCTACTCTTATTTCCTCCATCCTGACTAGAGCCCATTGGTTCTTCCTTCCGCACTACACCACATCTGACCATCCTGTATCTCAAATCTACCCCCTCAGCCATGCCTTCTTCCTCCATCCTATTCAGGCCGTCACCATCACCTCTCAACCTTAGTCCTGTCAGGACCCCAGGCAGCATCCCTGCTTCCCTTCCTTCTCTAGAAGGCAGCAAGAATCACCGTTTTAAAACCACACTACTTAAAAAATAATTCAAGTTTTTTTTTTTTTTTTTTCTTGATGACGGCCATTCTGACTGGGTGAGATGGAATCTTAACGTAGTTTTAGTTTGCTAAATTCCCTGGTGGCTAAGGGTGTTTAAATATTTTTGGCCATTTTTATTTCTTCTTTTGAGAACTGTCTATTTGGGTCATTAACATATATTGATCCTACAGGGATCTGGAATTTAGTTTTGTAGTTCTTTATATATTCTAGATAATAATCACCGTCAGATTTGTAGTTAGCAAAGATTGTCTTCCTCCTGCAGCCTGTCTCCTCTCTGCAATGGTCCCCTTGTTATGCAGAAGATTTTGAATTTCCTGTAATCCCAATGATAATTNGTGGGACTATTTCCTTGTGCTGTTAGGGTTTAGAAACTCAAAGGACTAAAGCAACACATCACAGAGATACTTGGACATTCATGTTTATCACTGCACTATTCACAATAGCTAAGAAACAGAATCAAATTAAATATCCTTCAACAGATAGATGGACAAGGAAAAGACTGAACACATATACAAAGGAATTAATTGGCCATCAAGAAAGCAATCATGACATCTGAAGGAAAATGGAGCTCATAAATAACATGTGTTTTCTCTCATGCAGAATCTAGATTTACATTTACGTGTTAGTGAGTGTGTGTGTGTGGGGGGGGCAGACAGGATACTGTGAGAGGAGAGGAAGAAACCTTGAGGGGAAGAGGGCCACGTGACATGAAAGCAGAAGGGGAGCTACTTACAGGGGGGAGGGACCAGCAAGGAGGGGGACAAAGGGAACAGGGTTTAGTCATGCGTGTACGCACACACACACACATATATACATGTACATACTCATGAAAATGTCATAATGAAACTCATCCTTTGTATACCAACTTAAAAAAGTAGTAACAAAAGCTCCACAGTGGGCCCCTGCCTGCTCCTCTCCCACNCTCTACATGTCGTTTCCTTTCATCTCCTTACCACACTTTCTCCTATCTTAGCCTCTGTAACTGGCTCACTGTATGAACACTCTTCTTCCTGTTCTTCATATTAACTACTTCTCACCGCCAGCCTCAGCCTAGACGTTACCCACCCGGAGACTTTATCCCGTCTACAGCAGCCTCTCTGGCTTACCTGTGTGTCTGGCCNGTTACTTTCACATATATAGTACATTTACTTCAGAGTCCTCTTGGAAAGAAAGGGACGTGCTATCTCCTTTGTTCCTCCTGGCTGACCAGAATGGGAATTCAATAGTAGGAGCTCAAATAATTCAATAACTTGATAAAATAAACTATCAGAGGCTTTTTTTTNAAATCGGAGTTTTGTTTTTTTCAGTGTGGGGGACTAATCTGGTGCCTCCTGCAAGTATCTACCACTAGCTACATCTCCAGGCCCAGGTGAACTAGTAACTAAATTGTTGGGCAAATTCTTTCCCCACTGACTTGCATAATTCATCAGCTCTTAAATGATGACTTTTTCTTAAAAAAATAGTTTCTTCCTTTTTATCTGACTCTTCAAAAAGCTTTCTAAANAAAAAGAACTCAACATCTGGCAAACATTAGCAGATAAACACAGATAAGCTTCAAAGACCTCAGTGATCTTTACAAAATGAACTAGTTCCACTTCTGTAACACTGAAGACTGTCTGCTCGATTTCCAGCATGATAAACAGCAATTCTGGATGACTATACGGGACGGCCTCAAGGTTCTGTGTCAGCAGTAAGACTAGGAATGAAGTCGGCATGTTACATATTAGGAGGTTAATTATAAAATAATTTTCAAAAACCAATTCTATTAAGAACTAGTCAATAGCTATATACCTAACAACTTCCCATAAATGCTTCTTGAATTAAACTAAAGGTCTTAAAAATAGATACACATACACAAAAAGAAAACCAAAACCAGATACACTAAAGTATAAAACAGTCTCTACAAAAAAGGAGATTAAAGAGCTAAGAAATCTGAGCTCTAACAAAGAAAGGGCTAATGAGCTCGTGATCTAGATCAGATCTAAAATGTAATGACCTAAGAAATCCAAGAAAACACGATGATTTATATTTAATGGGTATTACCATGTCTCTATCCTATATAGATATCAGAGGAGGGGGAGGTCATGTCTGGCTAAAATGTCTGTCTTCATACTCGATTTAAGCTTTTAGTGACTTTTTCTTAAGTATGAAAGATTTGGCTGAGAACAAGGGTATCTATAAGTCAGTGGTTCTCAATCTTCCTAGTGCTGAGACCCTTTAATGCAGCTCCTCATGTTGTGGTGACCCCTAACCACAAAATTACCTTGCTACTTCATAACTGTAATTTTGCTACTGTTATGAATGATAATGTAAATATTTTTTGGAGACAGGGGTTTGTCAAAGGGATTGAGACCCATAGGTTGAGAACCACTGCTATAAGACAAAGCAAACAACAACAAAAACTGAATCCAACAGAAAAAGGGGGAAAAACATGAGGGGGAGGAATCATCAGCAACCTGTCTGGAGATTTAAACCTGACTGGTTCAAGTTAAGAGTCTGAACTTGATCCCACAGGAAACGGATCTCAAGAGGAACCAAGCTGGAGACAGAATACAGGATAAATTTCAGTAAAGAAAGACTAGAGACAGAGAGACAAGTGGGAAATTTTACCACACTACACACGGATTATTGTAAGAAAGGCCCAGGATGGGGAATGGACAGCAGGGATCTGTGAGATGGTGAAAACAGAACGGGCTAACTGGTGACCTGGACTGGATAGGTTTTCTTCCTGTTATGAAAGATAACGGCATCCAGAATATGCTTCATTCACTCAGGCATAAAACGGGGCTGGAGAGATGACCTCTTAAGAACTTTTTGTTCTTGTAGAGGATCCAGGTTCAATTCTCAGTACCCACACAGCAGCTCACAATTGTCCATAACTCTAGTCCCAAGGGTTTTTATAAGACCATTTAGAATTTGTGCAACATCTGGCATCCAACTTCACGAAAAAGCCACTTACTTGCCTGTGGCTTTGCAGCGACCAGCTCAGGCGAAAGCTGCACGAGGCTGGAGNCTCCATCCTGCCTGGGCCGGCGTCCCTACCCCACCAGCTAAGTCTCTGTTGCAGCCTTTCTGCAGCAAACTCCACAGGCTTTTAGGCTCCAAAAGCCACAGGAGTTAGCTGCTTTCCCACGTTCCNCGTGCATACAGCTGGCTCTCTCCTCCTTCCCTCTCCCAGTGGATTGTGGCTTTCCCTGGACGCCCTCCTTGGGCTGCTGCCACACTAGGTAGCTGCCTACCTTCACTGTCATCTGAATCATCATTGTCAGCAGATTTGGTGAGTCAATTGGGATTCCTTAAAGGGAGGAATTAGTTTTAAAAAAAAAAGACAGGGCTGGAGAGGTGGCTCAGAGGTTAAGAGCACTGACTGCTCTTCCAGAAGTCCTGAGTTCAATTCCCAGCAACCACATGGTGGCTCACAACCAT